>VZTV01087685.1:0-11008 GCA_013400875.1 Anhinga rufa | reverse complement strand
CCTCATTGCATCTCTGCAAACCCGACAGCATTCAGGGAAGAAAGCAGCTCAAAGATCAGTAACATCCCAAATGCATCAAGTGTTATTAAGAACAATTTACATTTTCAAGCGGTGATATCCAGTCTCTCATTTGCAGTAGGGCATGTAAGTCAGTAAGTGATGTAGAACTCTCACATGGCTAGTCATACAGGTACTAACAGTGTATAAGTGCATGCACGTATCCACATCAAAAAGGTAGCATAGGGAAAGATGTGTGATTTGCTGTGGTGAACTGTAGTTTGCCCACTCTTTTCTAAACTTCTCCTTTTATAGATGCCTGATTTAAACCTTCTGTTTCTTTACTAAGGTTTTCTCTCACAGTTTCACATCTTGGCCATTACCCTTCTTATTTTATTTTTATTGGTATATATCATTCTGTCTAGTATCTGTGCACAGATTCTTTAGTTGCAAGTGACAAGTCTTTTATTATATTGCTTCCCTCAGGGGAGGAAGAACTTGACTCTTTTATTGCTGTCTCTGTAACCATAATATTTTCCTTTCCCCACAAATTTGGTCAAAGTCAGAAACCTCCTACAGTTCAAGTATACCCTGATACATGTCCAGAGCTTAAACATTCCTGTGCATATGGGAGCAATATGCAATTTTCAAAAGTAAATTTTATTTCAGAATTAATATTTTCACTCATAAGAAAAACCTTTAGCTCTCATGGTTGTGGCGATAACCTTAATGGATGGGCTGAACTGAAGAGTGGCTGTGCCTAAACCTGAAAAGAGACTGCAAAAGACACATATGCATATGTATAGGTGTATGTCCAGTGCCCTTACTTTATGAGGGTTGAGGAAAAGGGAAAAATACGAGCACCAGGAATCTCATAAATTCTGCTGACCTGAGTCTTTCACATCCTCAGATTTATAAGTTTCTAAAAGGAAGCGGAAATCTATCTGCTCTATTCAGGCTGTTCTTAGAGGGAGATGAAGAACCCTCTCCTTATCCTAAAAAGTGAGTTGAACTCTGTGTATAACAAGGTATGCAAACAAATGCTGTTAAGCTCCAGTGGAAGAGGAGCAGACAGGCACAGCTGCTTGCACAAAGTGTGCCACATAGGGAAAAAAGGGTGATGTGCCACCCCTGGGTTTGTAAAAAACAAGAAGCTCTCAATGAAGCCTTCTGTTCACTCAATCAGATAAAGACCTCTATTTCACCTTCCTCCCAAGGCGATGTAAAGGCTAAGCTCTTCTGAAGATTTTGTAAGAGGAAGGAAATTCTTAAAGAGCCTTCATAATTTTCCTTCTCCTACAATTGAAGAGCAATCTTTTCACTGTTGAAGCTGTGGAAGGAAAACATTATTATTATTTTTTTTAATTATGTATCTACATTCCTGATTATTGCACAGGCTTGTTAACACTACTATGATAAAGCCAGATGTCTTTATCACTGACAGTTCTGCTACAAGTTCTCTTTAACTGGACTGTAAGCAGTTAACTCTTGAAGAAATGCTATCAGCTGTGGTTAATTTTTAAAAGCTGTACATATGTAAAAGTATATTTATTGCATAAATTGATTTGTCCACCAGTGACTTGTAGTTTATGCCAAGATGTATCCTGTACTATATATATAAACTAAGCAAAAGTGATGTGTAATATTACATGGACACTTTGAATTTTTAAAAAAAGTGACTTGAAATCTTTTTGTTGGCCTGTGTTCTGCTTTGTGACTGCTTTTAGTTGAGTCTTTGTGATAATGTTCTGTCTCCAGTCTCACCATTACCATATACTCTCTGCAATAAAGTGCAAGAACAATTTATCAGTCCATAAACTAAAACTATTAAAAATTAATTAATTTGTTCTGCTTCTCGGTATTTTCTCAACAGTATTAGCATTAATTTTACACAGCTTTTAAATCACACAAGAGCCCATGCTTAGATTTACAATGTATACAAAAGTAATGAGTGATTGTCACATTTCTTCAATCTCTGTAACACAGTTTAATCAAAACAGGAAGCAGTTTTGTATCAGGGTCCTGAACTTTCTTCTTCCAAACAAACCATATTTTCTGGAAACATTATTTGGTTTAAGTGCCCTGAATTCAGTTTCCTCTGGTGTTCAAGCTGGTGTCCTCTGTTCAGTCTCTGCGCAATCTGTAATGTTTAGAAACTCCTGCCTACATTGTAGTAGAATCTATAGGCCCTGAATTAGATGAGGGGCCAATGATGCAGGTGCTTTATATACACAGCTGCTGTTTCTAGAAATTTGCAATCCAAAGCCAGGTGCTTGGCCAATGGGCTTACCCACTGCACTTATGCTGCATACAAAAACAGTAAGGAAAAAATGGAATTATTATTTCTGTTTATAGTCACAGAACTTAAGCACAGAAAATTTCACTCTATTTCAATAAAGTGGTGTTAGGTACACATTTACTTTTAAGTAAACACTTGATCTAATTCCTATTCAGTAAGCTTATACAAGTATGTTCTTGACATCTAAATGAATGAAGTAATTCACAAGGCTTAATGCTTTTCAGAATTCTGTTCTTTTTGATAGTAAACCCTTCTTTATGCATGAGCTTAACGTATACTTACAACTGTACTGCTATTCTTGGGCCCAAATGATTTGTTTATGATCCATACTTGAGTCATGAACTGAATTTAATTCCTATGATTGCTAATCTAGCCTTTACCATAAAAACTTCTCTAACGATGATTAACAATGATATGCAAAAACTACATAAATGAGTGAAATTCATGTGCGAAAATTCTTTTATTTTGTATTGAAAAGTAATATTGCAAGAAAATCAATCACACAAAAGGATCCTAGAGAGACTAAAATCACAGTCTAAAGTATGTTCAAGCTTTTCTGAGGCACAGAAATGTTTTTTATTTAATATGCAGGCTTCATATTTACTATTTTACCTTTTTTTTTATGAATCTACTTATGAACTTCGGTATGTGAAACCATTCTGGCTGCCACTGACTAGCTTGCACATTAGTGGTTTTATAAGCCTAGCTCTGTCAGGTGTCTTCCTGTCTCCAGTATCTCTCCTGTGGGTATTAAGAGTTTTACATGTCTTCTTCATTCCATTCTTCAACACTGGCATGGCATTATGTGCCCTCCAGCCCTCTGGTACTCCTTGCCCTTAGTGCGCTATTAAATTTGGCCAATAGTTTTCCCATTTCTCTGCCTGCCTTCTGCAGAACTCTAAAACATAATTCCTCTGAGCCTGGAGCTCTCGCTGCTTTGTATAGCTCTAATTGCCTAATTACCTCTTCAGTGCACAATGGGGAAGAATTTTAACATTTTCCTTCCTCCATTTGGATGTTAGTTTCTGTCCATTCTTTTATTTTTTATTTTTTTTTTCAGTCACATTAACTTTCTCAGTTTCCAACTCCAGAACATAGAATCATAGAATGGTTTAGGTTGGAAGGGACCTTTAGAGGTCATCTAGTCCAACCCCCCTGCAGTGAGCAGGCACATCTTCAACTAGAGCAGGTTGTTCAGAGCCCCGTCCAACCTGACCTTGAATGTTTCCAGGGATGGGGCATCTACCACCTCTCTGGGCAACGTATGCCAGTGTCTCACCACCCTCATTGTAAAAAATGTCTTCCTTATATCCAGTCTAAATCTACACTCCTTTAGTTTAAAACCATTCCCCCTTGTCCAGTCACAACAGGCCTTGCTAAAGAGGTTGCCCCCATCTTTCAATCCCCATCTGAGTACTAGAAGGCTGCAATAAGGTCTCCCTGCAGCCTTCTCTTCTGCAGGCTGAACAACCCCAACTCTCTCAGCCTGTCTTCATAGGAGAGGTGCTCCAGCCCCTTNGCTTTGCTGCAACTTCCCTTATTAATTTTCTACAGTCTTTAATGTTTTTCTATACTCTAATTATTATTTTATTTCCCTGGGCCTTTAGGTTTTTGATAAAGCATATCTTTTTCTCTAAACACTCTTTGCTTTGTGTTATTTATGCCCACACTCTGCTTTATACCTGATGTATTTTTACTAAGTAGCATTATTATGCATGCATCATTTGTCTTTACTAAGTGTATATTGTACCTATCAGGTTGGCTTAAGGAAGTTTTATTTTTATTCTATTTTTACTTTGATTACAAGCACAGTAATATTACTCCCTTTCACAGATTCTCTTTTACCTTTATGTCTTCAAACATATCCTTTGTGTTACTTCACACCAAGAATACCACTGTTTTGTTATTTATTTGCAGAGTTGAATGTGAATGCTATTTGGTATTATATGTGTGCATCTACCTGTTCTTCCAATCTCATTACCACACTTAATGTACTCCAGGCTTTACTGAGGTAATAAAAATCTCCCTTTTCTTATTAGTACTTTGGCCTTTTTATACTTTTCTTTCATTTCCTCAGTCATTTTATAGTCTACTTGCCCTTTCTTTGTTGAGGAATTATAATAGGTTTCTGTAACTACAATAGTTTGCACTTTGAAACATCTACAATCTCAGTCCATAAAGACTTAAACTAATGTAGGTTTCACCTGATTCTAATAACCAATAGTGGTAAGTAGATCTAATAGACACATACAGTTAGTAAAATATGTCTGCTACTGTTTGCATTACACATTATGCCAGATGATACTTAGTGATATAAATGCTATGGTAACCTTAGATAAACTTACTTCACAATTCACTGAAACCTGACAATTCCTATACTGCAATGCATCCCAATACCAAGGAGATAGGTACTGACCTACTCCCCATTATTCTTTGGAAAATGCTATTCTAATCACTTTAAAAGGGGTAAAAGAGGTTTTATATTGAATTTGGTATGGACACCCATCTAATGAGAAAAAGAAAAACTATCTAAAGAAGAAGCAGTCTTGTGTCAGAAAGACTGTGATATTTAAAAGAGCATTAAAGATGTATGTAGATATTCAGTATCATTCTTTGGTTTTACACAGCTGAAGTTTGACATCACTATATTAGTCTCTCATGTGAGCACTGTTATTAATTCCAATACATGTTCAGTAATGCTGCTGAAAAACTACTTTGTTTCATATTTCTGCTGAATTTATTTTGTATTATCTCTGGGAGATGTATTCCATTGAGTTTTTGTGTTAAATTTGCTGCAAAAAATGTTCTGCTATAAGATTTACTGATTTCTAGATTGTAAGGCTTTCAGCAGTATTCTTTCAAAACCTTTTCTGCTGAAAATTAAAAAAATTGAATTTCAACAGCATTTTATTTTTTGCAAGTGAAGTTGTCACAAAATGTGAAACAAGTACAGTAATAAACAATATTTAATGGGAACACACGTAACATTCTGTTTTCTGGAAAAAGAATTAAGAAAAATTTTGGTCTTAGAAATATTTTCACTGGGCCCATTTTTCTCAAAATGCAGGAGATGCAGGGACTTTTTGCTACTCTGTGTAGGAATGTACCTTAGGCAATGGTTAGTAGCTTATTTTCTCTCTCCAGCATTACTTCTTAGACTAACCAGTTATGGCAATCATCACTTGCAGTTTTCCAAATGGAGCATAATGCTCTGTCACATTAAGAGAAACATTCAGTATTTTGTCTCTGAAACTGTCCTGTTTCCATTTCACCCTTTTCAAAGTATACATACGTTCATTGCTGTCCTTAAAGTTATTTCATGCTTTTTCTGGTATGGATCACTGTTCACACATCATTTATTTATGTCTCTAATGTATTCCTAGCAGCACTATTTCACTCCCTCTTTCCCTCCCTCTCTCCATTTCTCTCCTTTTTTTTAAAAAAAAAGATATAATCTTACTATGCTGACAATCCTGTTTTTAACACCTTGTGAAAAGTAATATTTCTTTTAAGCATATCAATGTTATGCCATGATTTGACATTTCACTGTCTGATTTAAAGCTAGTTGAAGATTTTAATTCCTTTTTTATGCAGTCCCTGACTACCCAGTGTATCCTATTTTATATTTAATAAAAAGAAAGGTTGTTTAATGTATTTTTTTATTCTTATTTTCTTTTGGGCACATTTGCCATCTTTAAACATTAGGATCATTGGTTCCATTACTTTGTAGATTTTATGTGTCTTTAGTTGCAGTGAACTAAAAACACCTTTTAAGATGTTAACTGCTATTTGCAAGGTGTGCTTTTTGGTGTTAGCTGAGTTTGTAATGGTAGAACTAACCTTGCTTGCTGAAATGTTTCCTGAGGTAGCAGACCATGCACTGTGCAGATGGTGGAATGAGGGAAACAGATAGTAATCTCAAGAGACACTAGAGTATGTCCATAAAGAGCAATGCACTACTGTGAAGAAATCCCTGAGCTCTGAATGAAATGGTTTTGGAGCTGGAAACATTATGTCATGTGTAAGGTAATTGAGCACTCAGGCTTGGCACTATTGGATATCATGTGGATATATTAGTACTCTTGGCACTAATTCAGTCATCTTTAACACAGCACTGCTATGAAACATCTGTTCTTAATTTCCTATCCATTTCTAATCTGTGGGATTAATGCTGTATGCTTGAAGAATTACTGTGCAGGCTGTGTTTCATATAATTGGGAGGGTAATCTGGATTTGTGCAAATGTGTGTGTGTTTTAAAAGAGCTTAAATGACAGTTATGGTAAACACATTTTCCTCCATGAAAAGCTGCCAATTTAGCTTACATGTCCCTGTTCCACTGCAGCCCCTTCTTGCAGCTACTGGGCAAGCCAAAAGCCAGACCTTCACCTGCAGAAGGCCTTCTTTGAGTCAATGGGACTTGGCTCACCAGCCAAGCTTGAAGTTCAAAATTTCCTTCTACCTGTCACTCATGCAGATTCAATCAGAGTTGTTCAAACAAACATTTCTTTCTTTGCATTTACACAATCACCATTACTAAATTCCTGGAGTTGGAGGGCAGCTGGAAACACTGCTGTATAGAATGGGTCGATGTAGTAATTGCAAACACATTACCTAAGTAATTCTCTACTTCTTCTTTCCACAAATTGAGGAAGCAATTGCAGTATCTCTGAGTGTAAGTAATTATTAGTTAAGCATTTACCAGATTATTAGTGTAAATTTTAGCCTGTGGCTCTGCGGACAACACATTGCTCCCTTTTTCGTACAGTGTGTAATCAATGAACTAAGACAATGCTGTTGATTTACATTCTAATGTTTTCAAAACAATAGGATAATCATTAGTATGAGCATGTAATGACAGTACACATTTTGATGATATTTGGTAATATTTTGACTAGAATTTATTTTCAGTAAACATGGACAAGAGTTTAATACCAGAAAAAAAAAAAGTGAAGTAACCATTCTTTTCACTGTACTGTTAATAAATCACACTATCTATATTTTCTGAAGTCAGTGGAGTGTCTTCATTTTATACTAGAGGAGGGTCTATCCTATAAGCTCTTTCTTCAGTTGCTTTCTTTGAGATCAGCCATCTGCTTCAGACAGAAGATGTCAGAAACAATTACTATGCTGCAGCAAAGTGTTTTCTTAAGTACTCCAGATTTATTTTTGTTACAGCTAATCATAAAAAGAAATGTGCAAGAGCTAAATCAAATAAAGAGGGATTCAGAAGCAATAAGTATTTTAAATTGTTGGATAATATTGTGAAGTTGACATTCAGGTTGTATGTGTTTGTGGGTGCCCACATATTGTAAACCATTACAATTTATACACACACGAACTGCACAGTTATAAAAGCATAACAATATTTTTCTTTCATGGTTCTACTGACACAAGAAAAATACTTCAGATTCACTATCACAGGCTGTAGTGTCATCCACCATTACTCCTATAAAACATGCCTCTGTGCAGAGCAATGGAATATAGTTTAGTTTATGCTCTGTCTTATGCTTTTTTCAGTATATGAAGAAAGATATGTTCTTAAGCCACAGGTAAGCAAAAGAACCGGCATAACTTAACAGATCCTTGGCTTCAGATTCAGTGCCACGGATGCTGCCATTTGTAGAGCATTGTCCTTGAGCTCAGTTGCTGATTGAAAGGACCAAAGCTGGCATCTTCTGGCCATTGTTTTGTCCTGTAATGCACAGAGTGTTTAGCAGTCTGTATAACAGACATAGGTACAGCACAAACCAAAAGGAGAATGATGCTATTATTTTACTTTCTTATACTTATTCCCATCATGTGTTCACCTTTTATAATACAAACCAGATAAAAATGTATTATGAATATTAGTCCCTGAAATTTCAGCTGTTTGTACCACTCAAAGTAGTAGATTATAAAGATACTTTTTTTAAATAAGTATATCTAACTATCTTTTGATTAGATAGGATAACTGCTGCTGACCAGTAGCTTCGTAACAATAGCCATGTTCTGGGTGACTACAACCTCCCATGTTGTGATAAATATATTTTTCCATTCCAGCAATTCAGCACTGTTCAAAATTATATTTAATACAGGTAAGAAACTGTAGAGCTGAGCTGGTTTGTTAAAACTCATAGAAAAATAATGCACAGTTTTATAACAACACTTCATTCTTCAACTGTTAATCTTCATTGAAATGGTCAGAAAAAATACTCTACATCATCAAAATTCTGTTTGGCAGAGTATGACTTCTTTTCCTGAAAGATTTGCCTGCCCTCTCTCTCTGCCTCCCTCTCTCTCCTTCCCTCTTCTTCCACCTCTTCTGAGTTGATGAAACAATTTAATTTTCTAATAGGATAAATGGTCATAGAATTTTTGAAAGGTAGCCTCCCTCTCAGGATGGTTCCTTTAGAAATAGTCATATTTTTGCCTTTTTTTTTTCATGTACCCTCAAGTAAATCATCAAGGTCTAATAGAATTAGATGACTAACTAACAGGTAGAAAAGATCGATCTGATCGGTAGTCAGTGGTTCTCAAATATTTTAAGTAAAGCTTCAGCATCTGCTTGGTCAAGTTCCAGATCTGCTTCAATACATTCAGAAGTCAGTTGTGTTCTTGCTCATTTGTCTCGGAAGCATTTTGGAGCTTGCTGCTCAAGTAGTACATACTAAACTTTAAGATTATCTTTTTCTTAGTGTCTTTATTGACCTCTTCAATCATTTGATCTTCCTAAGATGTCTAGAAATCCATTCTGAGTCTCTCTTTTTAAGATGGATGTGACTACCTGGGAAATGCATCATTTGTGCATTTAGGAGACACTTAAATAGCATGCATAGTTCAGCCTATATGGACGAAAGTCCAGGGAGTCATAGCATGGTTGAAATTCAGGTGTAACATCCTGTCCCTTTCCCTTGATGCCCATATTAATTCCAGAACAACTTCCATCATGACAATGTAAGCATTTCAACATGTTGTTAGGTTTCCATTATTGTTATCTCTAAGGAAAGTAAAGCACACTTTGAGTCTATGTGTGTTTCATGAAAATGAGTAGTTATAAAAGGCTTCATCAAAATGACCTTGGCAGATGTCAACACCAGCATTACTGATGCATTTAAGTGCCTTTTCTAAGTGGGAGTCATCAGCTATGCAATTATTCAGTAGTCAAGGAAGAAATCTTTTTCATGCTAAGTGAATGATATAGGACTTGCAGAGCTGGTCTATGTGGTTACAAGGATATCTTGCCATTACTCCTCAGACACATCCCTGATGCCAAATTCTGCATATGTTCTTTGCAAAGCTTCATCATGGAATTTTTATCAAAAGTAAAGAGAAGGTGAAAGATAGACATTCTGTCATCCTGACAATAATATTTTGAAATGCAGTAAAAACAACCTATGGAAGGTACAAACCTTTATAACATAAGTATTTATTTTAATGGAACATGCAATATAAACAATTTTGGAAGATGGATTCAGAGTTCTTCTGTCTTTTTTGGAAGTGCTTTCCATTTGTCTCAAGAAAGGAAATCACTTTTTTGTTTCCCAGTTAGAGATGGATTAACTTAAAAATATTTTGAAGTTGAGCTTAAATGCATAAAGCATGAAAAATTGTATATTCATCCTAATGCATCCAGGCCAATTTAATCCATAAATCATTATTAGAATTCTCACAAGACTTAGGCTTACTTAGCTTTATCTTGATTCCTCTATGACGAGGATATTTTATGACATTGCCCACCCTTGGCTGTCACCCTACCTGTATAAAATATCATAGCTGGAATCTTTATTTTTAGTATTTTCTTTTATCCTAGCTTTAATATCCAGAGCTTGAGCAGTTATTATTTTTCATATGTACGTGATTTACTTAAATCCTACATGTTGTCCATTATTAACATTTCCACAGAGGTATAAGGTCAGACTTGTCTGAGATTGCTCACCCTTGTTATAAACAGTGCAGTCAGTGAGTGCTCTCTGCTTTTACCCTTAGTGTATTTTTGGTCACAATGATATTAAATAAGCATTGTAGCTGTAGGTTAATTTCACCTATCAGAGATATCTGTAGCACAGATCAGCGCACAGTTTGTCACAAATGTCAGTCTCTGACCCCCAGACCAGCACAGACACAGGTCATGAGTTGTGAATTAGCAAGCCTGTGTGGAATCCCACTCAGCATGTGCCTGCAGTACAAGTAGTTTCCTCTCATGAACAGGAATATTAATTAATTAGATATCCTGTAAGAAAATCTCTCATCAAACTGTTATTCCTGGATGTCTTAATATCCCTCGGCAATCGTGTCAGAAGCCATGGCTACAACATCACTAACCATATGGGAAGCTTATCAATTGCGTTCTGTGAAATTTAGGAGCTTTTAAGGAGCTGACTAAAACTAATTGCTTGTAGTCTAAAATGCTTACTTTAAATGCTGTGTTTGATGTCTGCCAGGATAAAGGGATAGACTGCATATGTTGTTGCTGGCCGGAATATGTATGAGCTAGATGTGGATTAGAGATGAGCAACAAGTAAGTACAAAATACTGCTATTCTTCAATTTCAGAGGTGGGTTTTTTTGAATTGAACATGCTGATAGCCTTTCTGTGTTTTGTGTTTCAAAGCACTTCTATCTTGTAGACCAAAACTGCTCAGTAACAACTGAATATTTTTACACTTAATTTTGCAAAATTGGCATCATTATGGTTATGACTGATACTGATAATTACAATAATAATAACTATAA
>VZTV01087678.1:9366-23472 GCA_013400875.1 Anhinga rufa | reverse complement strand
CTATTCTGCGATTCTGTGATTCATTCACTGCTATTCTTTTCTGTGTGCTAGTACAAGTGTTTCATACTGTCACATGCGGAGCCGGACTGAGAACTGATCTGACTAAATATTTTGTGTAGAGAAAAAATGGGAGGAGAAATGGGAGGGTGATTTTCAGTGGATCACTCTTTGATTTTCACTGTATAACCATACAAATATCTGGAAATGGAAAATGGAATGGATAATGGAAATGGATAATGGAAAAAATTGTGGCACAGCACCATATATGAATTGGTAGACCACTGAGCAGATGGATAGCAAGGAATGCTAAACCTGGCATTGCTCCTAAAGTAAAACATATCGGATTATGCCCTCATTTCTGTCGTTGGGGTACAGATGATTTTTTTTCCCTGATAACTGTGATAAGATGAACTCGGGAAATGTCCCATAAAGCAAGAGTAAAAATATAGACCAGGCAGAGCAAAGACCAGCTGGGAGACCAAGAAGAGACTGTATCAAAACTCAATCTGCAGCATCACTGCACCTTATTTGAAGAAGCAGTTCCTCAAAAGAAGTAGCTACTTCCCTGCTGATCCTGTTGTCAGATGACAGAAAACTGGTATGAACATTTATTAAAAAAAAAAATTCAACTAGAAAAGAGACTGTAACCTCAGGAAAAGCTACATAGTTATAATGTATTTATTTACGAAATGATTCCTGTTCACTGGCATGATGAAGGTTATTATTTTCTTAAAAGAGCTCCCCTTATAAAAAAAAAATGCATCTTTTGTGTAAGAAATGAAGTCTCAATGTGTTTCTCATGTCATTTGAGCAGTCATGAACTGTCATATTAATTCCAGGGCATAATCTATCTTTATTTATTTTTAAATCTGTATTAATTTTATCATGACAAAATAAGCAATCTTCAGCCATGCTATTAATCTCATCTGACTGGCATGTGAAGTTAATTTCCAGTGTGCTTTATGTGAAGCACATTTATTCCCCCCTAACAATCTGCATTTGGCACAGCACTTCCACCACCATCACTTCCACCAAAAGTAACACCTTTTGATAAATTAACAGTTGAAAGATTCACTTAGTCTAATTTTTTTTAACAAAATTGTACCACACCATATAAAAATGGAAATAGTGTTTCAGAAAATTTAAAATTTTTGGATAGCTTCCCTTCAAAATCAGAGCATAAAAAGAATGTGTCTTATGAAAAGAGGGGACAAAATGTTGACAGATTCAGTATTTTAAATGAATGAATCTTCGGTTTATGTTGCTGTAATAACAAGTAACACTGATAGGGCTGTAATAGCTAGAAACAGTTAATGTAGTCTTTGAGCACAGGAAATGTGCAGCCTTGGGGATGCTGGTCCATCTTGGGTTCTAATATAAGAAGTAAACCGCAGTCTCTGGGATAATACTGTACCCTAAATTCCATTAAAAACTGCCTGCCATAGGTGATCTGTATAGGGATCATTTCTACTTGAAGTGCTGACCATTGCTAGAATTGGACTAATAAAAAGTACTTCATCAGTACCTCAGTAGCTTTCATTTGTTCTTCCAGTGTCTATTTCATAACCACAACTATAATTTCATTGCAATAGGTTTTTTTTTCCTTCTACAAATAAAAATTCTAATTATTGCAGTATTTTATTCTGGTCTTTCACCCACCTCTCTCATTCATTTCTTCCTTAGTTAATTTTGTTCTACTTGCATGTGTCTTAGTCATTTCTATGCCTCTGAAAGTGTTCTACTGATCTGCAAAAAAACCATCTCTTAAGATGCATGCTAATTAATATGGATGGCTTGGTGACCACAGCTTAAATTTCAAATAGCAACATGCAGATCTTAACTATTTTCTGTTCTATATAAGAACTATGTGATTTTGGAACATCTCAGTTTGAGCTTCGGTAGCATACAAGATTTGTCTTTTAATAACTTAGTGTAGGAGAACTACAGTACCCCAACCGTCTGCTTTATGCTGAACTCTCTGAAGCAGCCAATTTTGTCTTCCAGAACGTGGCTGTTGCACATGCTGGGTGCTGATTGCAAGTATTATCTTAAGAGAATCACTTCTCAATATTTAAGAAAATGACTCTTCTTTTAAAGGCATTCTTTTGTGCTTTTATACTCCTGCTGGCTTCATCGCACCAGGAGGTAACTGACAAATAGCATCATTCAATCCCATGGCTGCCTTGGCTGCTGCATTGCGTTTATCAAACAAATTGGGAGGAAGAAGAGGACTATGAAAAATCAACAACCTGCAGCTTCTCAACAAGCAAAGAATGTAGCTTGGCAACAAAAGGAAGACCTGTGCTATAGTGCAACCAGAGTGGTTTTTCTGTGTAACAGTGTTTGAGAAGGACCTGAAACAAAGATTCATAGCCTTTGGACACCCTAATGTCCTGCTTTACAGAGAACTCATGAAAAATCAAATGCAGGTAGAAGCCCTGCAAGAAAGAGTGTAACCAGAATATCTGCTATTGGGCATTTTTCCTTACCTTTTGTATTAGTAGGGATATGGTATTAAAGTTCAATAATGAGTGTGCGAAACAGCCATTAGAGGTCTTGAAGATCTAGTGGTTTATGTGCAAACAACCTGAAATCACCTTACATTCCTGAGTACCTGCTGCTGTGCCGAACTAAATCCTTTTTAAGCCTGATCTTCTTTCTTCACTTCTATTCCTTATAATACATTGTGGATGACTGTAATCTTTGCTTTGTAACAAGAACACAGAAGTAAAGAGCTATTTCACTCAACTAATATAATTATAAACTATTATAAATGAAATAATTGTCAACTTCCCAAATACTTTGCTTTTTCTAGTTATGCTCCTATATTCCTATCATTTTTCTCATTAAAGACAACAAAGTAGTTTTCCTCAGATTCCCTTTTACTTCTAAATTAACACTTCTGTCTGTCAAGCATGGGCCACAGTGCTGTTTAGGATCTTAAAATTGCAACTGTACATAAACACCAAAAACATGAATCCCATTAGCTGCATGAAAGAAGCCGGCAAAATATTTCCAGTAAAATAAGGTTTGTGCAGAGAGGTAATATGTTTTCTTAGACCAATTGCTGTAGCTGCAAAATATTTATACTAATTTTCAAATGTACTCCTCTTCACAGCTGCCTGGTCAAGGTATTTAAAAAAATGAACGCAGAAAATAAAAAATATATCTTGGAAAATCCAGAGCACACATAACTAAGGAGCAGAGAAAGGTTAGTACATACAAATAAGAAGCAGAGAAAAGTTATTAAAAATGCTGCTTCCTGTTTTATCCCAGTGTCTCTCTGGTTCCTCCATTCATATTAAAGGTGGTCAAACAACACTAGTAGCACAGTCTGCTCAGGGATCAAGAAATCATGCTGTGTATTGTAGTGTGATCTTTCATGGTTTATAAAAATCTTTTTAATTGAGCTATACTTCAGTGATTAATGCATTTATCCTCCCCTTCACAGCGGCTGCTGCTGCTGCTGTAACATATGGTTTGCCTGTCTGCCTTTTGCTATACATATTTGCTTTTTGATTGCCCTGAAGATTTCAGAATAAATTCAGTACTGCATGGCATAATACTCCTTTATCCCAACATGAAAAATCATATAATTTATAGTTTATAGTTCACTCATATATAGGTGTTTTACGTCCTGAGGGAGCAAAAAATTGTTTTAGTACAATAGAAATAAGCTATATTTGTGAGCTTTTCCATTACTTTTCTCTTACCTTCTCTACAGCTGATAAATTTATAGAAATTTAGCATACCTATTTCTTCCTCTAACTAGTAATTTCACTGAAGAATTTTACCAATACTTCTCTTTGTTTCTATCACCTGTTTTTTCTGGGAGTTCTGAATCTGCTCCTCAATATTTCTATATGGCTTCAGCGTATGTGATGGTTTTCTTCTGCTTTTTTTTCACATCTGCCAAAAGAATACTGTGCTACTCAATGCTAATGGATTGACAAGAGTGTACAAGTTTCTTCATCCTTAAAGGTAACGGAAGGATAGAGCAACAGCTGTTTATAGGCTTCATTTTTGCTTTCTATGTTTTGAAGTTTCTGTCATTTTTTAGCAGCTTCAAATAAGTTTTCTTCTTAAGTTTACATCTAAATGATAAAGAAAAAGCATGTGGAAATTAAAGTTATACTTAACCTGTAACCAGAATTGGTTGGAAACAAAATTATTACTTATTTCTACTAAGCTTTAATGTTTGATGTTTTCCTGCTTTTCTCCTTTTTTTTTTTTTTATTTGACTCCCCCAATAAAGTCAATTAAACAATGAGAAAGCCCACAAAAATGGACAAAGGAGATTAGGCATTGTCACGCATATGGACTTTTTCCCTCTAAACAATACTTTATCAAGTGATAACGGAAAAAAAAAAATCCTTGAATTTGCAAGAACTATGTTATGAGAGCCACCTTCTCCCTCACTGAACAGTCACACCTCAGGTATATTTATGCTCGCAAATTGCATATGCTGAAATTTGCAGTCCACTAGAAATAAATGTGCCAGACTGACAAGGAGAAATTCCTGTACATTAGCAGCCATTTTGTACCTATTTGTAGGGAAATGTTATATAATGTCAAGCTGACAATTAAAAAACATTTCTCCTTCTCTATTTTAACTTGTGAGCCCTCTCCTTTTTTCTTTTTTCTATATAGCTTAATAAAGAAATAAAAGATCATCAGTTCAGTTTAATGTAGACCTCCATTATTGTTATATACATAAATTCTTCTGTTAAAATACATGGTTGTGTTTCTATTACTGAAGTCACAAACGGCTCTTAGTCAGAAAGATAATCAACAGACCATACTAGTGGAATAGGATGTAAAAGTGGGATTGGAGCAATGAAGAGATAAGAAACTTTTAGAGGAGGAATGCAAAAAAAGACAATACCAAGTTGATCCCTGGACCTAGATGCCCCTAAGGAAGGTGCTTCATCTGCAATCATCAGTACTGAAGTAGGCTTTTTTAAAGGCACATTTCAGGTTCTGAGGAGAACTTATTCATTAGATGCTTCTGTAGACAAAAGAAAATAATATCTTCAGAATCAACCAGATAGAAAGAATTTAACCTACAGTTACATTTATGCTAGTAAATTAAACAGGTTCAGGAAGCACTTCTTGGCACTGGAACTTAACTGTTAAATCACTACAAGAGTACCTATCATATTTTGGACTAGACAAACTCTCTCTCTCCCAGTTTACAGGCATATTTTGGAAGCTGGCATAATTTTGAGTGTGTTTCCAACAGGAAACCTACATGGAAATATCCTATTTTGGGAGCCGAGAGACTCTAGAGGCATGAATCCATATAATGCTAAGCCGTTTCCTCTTTATGCCAGAGAGTGATTTGGGATAAATTTAATTAAATGTGCTAGCATACATGTAGTTTACAGGGCTGGCTCTAAATGGTAATAAATTAGAAAAAGACCATTATCTCTTTTTAGTTCTGGAGTTGGTAAGATAAGCGTACATAACCACTTGAAGTTAGATCCTCAAATAGTGACCAAGTTTTATGCAAATGTGGGAGAAGTCCTGATATTTCATAAAGTCAGGGTAGTAGGTGATTGTCATAGAAATACTGATAGATATTTAATTATAGCAACATAAAAGGACACTTTCAGGCCTATATTTAATTTTTCTTCAATTTTAAAGACCAGAACATAAAGTATTCAGAATGGCATGTGCCATTAGTTATTCTGCATTACTGCACTGACAAGAGTTTCAATGACAAAAGTTAAATCCAGCGGTTATGAGATCTTTTTGTAAGTTATCACTACAAATGGGACAATGAAGTTAAGACTACTTCAGTGAAGGTTATGGAGTATGTGACAACTGTCTGGTTACTGAAATGTAGGACTCCTGAATATGTGGCCTTAGGTTCTACATGAAACAAAAAATACATTCGTATAGACAGAATTCTAACATTCTTGTCTTCTCTAGATGTTTTTTTTTTTTACATAGTATAACTTCATGTATAAGAAATACATTTAAAATTAATTTAAAAAGAATGTTGGGATGGCATAAAATATTCCTTAACTACAATTGTGAACCATGAAAGCACTAGAAGTGATGTTTTAGCTATAGAGTCAAGCATAGCTCATAGTATTCAAATTTTTTTCTTAATGTTTCTGGGACTTTGTAGTGAAGTTGAAGATTGAGAGAACCTGAGCCTTTCTGTGATAGTTTCTATCTGTTCTTTCACTGGGGAACTTGTGGATGGTTTTCTGAGTTTTCATGCAAAAATAACCAAGGAGGAGTACTAGTATATATGTAAAAGCTCTTATAAAAACACCTTGTAAATTGTCTAAAGTAATATATAAAATAAATAAAACTTAATTCCCCATAAATGTAGACTTTGTGTAATGCTACGGAGTATTATGAAGTGGATGTAAAGTGTTACCCTCTCAAAACAGTAGTTCTATAAATCCTATTCAGCTTGTCTATATATAGAGTAACAGATGGAAGACTATCAAGTCCTCTTGTTATAAATGTAATAGTTGTGTGAACCTCATGCTTTCTATGTAATATCAGTTATTGGCTGATAATTAGCATTACTGTGAGCTGGATTGGCCATCCATGGTCAGGCATGTTATACTTCTTGCTATTCTGGTGGACATGCAGCTCCTCAACAGAATCCACAACTAGTACAGAAGTCGGGAAGCATCTGCAGGTTCATTGTCAGTTTTAAAGCAGTCATACAAGACTACTGTTTTCCACTATTTTCTCTTTGTTCTTCAATTTATTTGATCTAGTGGGGAGCTATTCACTGTAGAAATTTGATTCTATTTTGGGACTACTCCTGTAGATTGAGTTTCTAGCTCCACCAAGCTTAGGTAGTTTGGTTCCTGCCCAACTCCTTCCACCATGTGAACGTGATAAAGCCAGTAACTCAGGCTTCAGTACTCAGCCGTTTAAAACTGGAGTAGACTGTCTTGCCAATAAAAGGTTCCCTTCATGAACAACTACTCTGTAGCTCTGCTGAGAGAAAATTATGTGAGGGGAAGGGAAGAGTCCTACAATCCTGATTTTGTTTTTACCTGCTAACTTCACTGCAGTGGTTAAGATTTTAAGTAGGGAAGGAGATCTCCGTTTCCTGCAACTGGAGAATTGAGAAGGGAGCCTCAATTACCTCCAGATGAAGTGCCTTATGTTGATGCTTGTAACTAAAAGTTTTAGTATCAAGATTTACTTGTTGGGAGTAAGGTAGGCATTTAAAAGCTTAAGCCCTACTGAAAAGTCAGTTGGACTTTAGCTCTGAAGTACCTAAACTGATTTAAAAAAAATTAACCTTCATCTAAGAGTTCACCAGTGAGCGCTCATTTAGCAGCAGCTCTAGTACAGCCGCTGAATATAGGCACATGTGCTATGGTGGTAGCAGTAATACTGTGTTTCCAGAAAACAGGTAAATAAAGGGCTGTTGATAAAATTTTAGGTCTTAAAATATTAAACCTAACTCAAGAATTTTTAAACTAGAGGTACTAGATATTGTTAGGGGCTGCTGGAGTTTGAATTTTTCTAAGAAATATTTTTAGGTCTCTGAAATATATTGTACAGTTGATACAAAAGCCTGTTAATAGCCCTATTTTGAGATGTGGCAGCTGAAGAACTTTTCCGAGATGTGTATTTTTACTATAAACTAATTTTGCTATTTTTGCTCTATTTGCAACAATGAAATTAACAGCACGTGCCAGAGTAGCGTTATTTCTATCCTGAACAGATTAGCAGTGCAGTACATAATAAACTGCTTAAATTATGCTATTACAAAAAAATATACTTTTCTTGTTTGTTTTTGCATAATAATACATTATAATGAATTCCACAATAGCAATTTGTGCCTTCATGTATATCCAAGTAAAACTTTTGCATCCTTTGTAAAGCATGTGTCACTGTTAAATTAAAAATAAATAAATTATACTAATGATTTTGAAAACCAAGACAGCAGGCTTTGATTGGTGATCTGTCATGAGGAAAGTAAAGGAAACCAACATTTGTTGGAAACTATTTTATGATTCAATTTGACAGATATCTGTAAGTGGACATCTGAACAGATAAAAAGGAAAGAGAGCAGTCCTGTAAGTTACTGACTGACAGGTACAACACCTTCATGGACTACACTAATAGGACCTCATTCTGAAATCAACAGAAACTTTATTTTGTTTGGAATTATTTTGTTTGTTTGGAGTTTTTTGTTTGTTTTGTGTTAAGTGCTCACCCCAAGTCTGATCACCACATCGTGGTAAATAAACACCTCTTTTTTTTTTTTTTTTTTTTTTTTTTCCCCTGTAACCTTCAGTGTAAGTCACGTAGAATTCAGGGATGTTTTTTCTTCCAGAGATATCAGTTGCTTCATGTGAAAGTAGTTTTCTTGCACAGTTCCATTAATTTTCTTCTTTCTGAAACTTACTGGTTGGGAAGAACTTGCACTATGAAAGTAACTTTTTAATTTGACCCTTGCTGGGAATCAGGTATTAATATGAATAAAGAGCATCAACATTCATCATGACTTACTTTATCTTTCAAAAAATAAATATATCTCTTAAACCATTTCTTTGAATATTAGTTAAACAACATATCTCAGTAATATCTTGTAACAGTGAGTCCTACTGGACATTTATAACTATCTTTAAAAGTCCTTGTGAATGCAATAAACAGCTCAATTTCACCAAGGAGATTACCGTCATATTTATTTGTTTCGTACTGCAACATAGGGTAAACAGAATTACTGATATAATTTCTTGATAATAGTCTAATTTAGCATTATCTTATATATTTCTGGGTTTTATCATCAAAACACAGGGGCTGACCTGCATGATCATCTCTTATTTCTGCTTTGGAAGCTCCCATGGTTCTAATCTTCATGTCTTTGTGTTGTTTCTATTTGTGCTGTATTTTTGTAAGAAAGTAATTTGGTTTTCATACATAATAAAATACTGGAATTATTTTTTGCAATTAGTTTTTACTTTTTAATTTTTAGTTAAAAAGTAGACTTATATTCTTGACTTGCATTTTGTAATAGAAAATGAAAGCAACTCTGCAACTAGGGAAGCACAGATGAATGCATCAGGGCCGGCTCAATGGAATAAAGCTAAAATACATTTTTCCTTATTTTTTAAAGCACACACCTGCAGTTGCTTGCTCTCAGTTATGCAGCAGCAGCGACTGAGTTCAATTTCTATGTGTACTTCTGTTTTTAAAAAATGGAGCACTAAACAGCATACATCTTCACCAAAGTATGAAAGGGAGCTATCTGCTGCTAAAATGTTATTACCACAGGTAAGAAGAGAAGAGAGAACTTGGAAGCATAAAGGGAGGCACGAGAGCTGAAGACAATCAGTAACATTATATGTTTTCTAATGTTATTTTGAATTATTTATACTTAGAATAACTAAATGGAGAAATTATGATAAGAGTTTGCTTTATGCTTTCATGTCTCCCAAATCATTATAGTATAGGCTGAAGAAAGTAGCAGACTTTAAAAATCTGTATTTCATATGTACTATAATTGTTTAGGGCCTAACTTACACTCATTTAAATAAAAAAGAATTTTGTCATTAATTTCAGTGGGGTTTTCACAGCTCCTGATGTACAATATAAGCAGAAAGAACTATGAATATGCTGCATTTTTAAGGTAGAAAGCTTTTCAGAAAGGAAACAAACAATTTCAGAAGACAAACAAAACCATGCTAGCCAAAAATGTATCTGAAGGTAGAAAGTGGTGAAAAGTGTAAGCCTTAGATATAGCATCACATGGCACTTTTATTATAAATCCTGGTTAAGATTTACAACAGACTGCTTTCCTCTAACAGTTGGCTGAAAGATAAATCTAGTAGTTCATGCACTGGAACCTCTTACTAACCTTTTGTTAAAGCAAAAGGAAAGGAAGTGCTAGTTTAATCATATGATCTGTCTTTCTTCTTTTTATGCTTAATGGCACCCGCCTGCATCATGACACAAAAGATAACACAGATGTTCCTATGATTAGACTGAAATGAGAACTTTCATCAGCTGCAAAGAAGCAAGTCTTAAGTATGTACTATTGTTATCCTACCCTTTGGATTTGGTTTCCAGCATTGCCTTGAATGTAAGGAATGGATATTATTGAAGAGTTTGGATTATGTGATCCTGAGGTTGTTTGCATGGATGTTGTTTCTACTAATACAATAAGTAGATTAGCTGTAAAATTCTGGTTATTTTCTTCCCATTTACTTTAACTGCACATTTTTCTAGCAACTCCTTTTGAATCCGGTTTGGCAAAATATTTTTTTTAAAGCTCTACACCAAATGGTCTTGTCCATAGTGGGTATATTCTGTTCTTTGGCGCTAGTAATATGACGGTCCCACTGCAGCAGATGGTCTACTGCTCCAAGATGGTCTGTGATTAATTTTGCTACAAACTTTATTGAATGATAGCAAGCCTAATTCATTGCAATATTGTTGCAACCTTATGGTAACTCTGTGGTGTCTTCCCACAAAGATCTTTCCTTGAAAAGAAGATTCTTGGGCTGCTGGTCTTCTGTCAGAATGATCCTGGCTTTTGCAGGCTACCACAAGGCCCAGAACCTTTGCCAGTGAACGAGTCACAAAAAAGATAAAGCAGAACCTGATGTTCCTGTCTTTTCATATAGACAGGGATGGTGTGATATGTTGTTTAAAAAACTGTCAGCAGCTGACACCACTTAGAACAAAAGTCCTGTCATCATTAGCAGTGCTGAGACAGAATTGGTCTTAGCAATACTGAGACAGGTCTGTAACATATTCTTACTGCACACTGAATCCAAATTAGGTACTCAACTTTTGAAAATGGACACTTCTTGTACTTTGAAGCATTCAGTGTAGTGACCCAAATTTTGTAGTGTTTATTCATTTTCTTACAGATGCAGACTTGCTAACTCTTCAGGAATACTTTGTTTGCTTTTTAGGTCAGGTGAAATTAGTTGTATACAAAACCATGTCCCTTCCTGTCAGTTTCTCCAGGAACAGATTTTCTCTGTCCATAATTTCCATGGTTTTGTAACTATTTTAACAGAAATGTCTTCAAGTAAATATGCAGGTTTGAAATGCAACTGAAGTTTGCATTTTAATCATGGTTTATCCCATTACTTTGAACTTGGAAAAAATATTTGCCCCATATTGTAATTATAGCTGAGGTAGACAGATATTGTAAGAGTATTTCCCTTTCCTGGGGAAATAAAAAACTGCCATGCTTTTACTGTGAATTGCATTCAAGCGTTGTTTTGAATATTTGCATCTCTGAATAAATATCCACAACAAACTATTTCAACTGGCTTTGGATAATTCAAATACAGCAATGAAGGGATTATGTTAGTTTTAAACATGATTGGTTGAAATCAATTTCATTTGACATAGCTTTTAATAGTAATTCCATAAAAGCTGTTCTTATCGATAATGTTTAATAGTGGCATGTATTAGTGCATATTTATCCTCTCAAATAAAATACAGATTACAGTAAAACAACTACAGATCTGAAGGGCTTCTTAAAAACATTGTTACAGCAATGAGGTTAAGAGGCAGCACATAAAATACATTTGTGAAATTCTGCGTAGGGTGGGGTACGAAGTTGCTTTTGATACATTTATCACTGACAACCCTCAGTCCTTAGCTTCAATGCCATTAAACTAAAAAAATACAATTTGAGAAGAGGGAAAAATAGGAGAGGAGAACAACCCCTCATTTCTTAGGATGAGAAGTCAGTGACATTTATAGAAGTTTCCCTCACTCCCCTTAATACAGAACTAAGTAAATAAAATCTCCAGAGTGGTATTTAAATGCAGTTTGCACTCTTCTGATGGAAAAGGCTTTCGGGCTTCATGTAGCAGGTTATCGCTTGCTTTTTTTTTATATATATATATATGTACTATTTTTTCTTTATCGCCTGCTTTTTTTTTTTTATATATATATGTACTATTTTTTTCTTTAAACTCAAATACGGATGTTGTCTTAATTACTTTTACACTTAAGCCAAAAGACAGATTTAGATTTTCTTACCCCCCTATGTATGTGCGCACGTACAGCAATGGATTTTTAGATACCATGTTCTTAAGCACCTGGCTTTGAACATTTTTGGCCTTCGGTGAACAGGCACAAGAAAGCGACGGTGGCTCTGCGGTTTTATGCAGACATAGGTGTATTTTTAGGCTATTTCGCGATGAGTAACCCACTTTCCCTTCAGACCTTTACCGGGCGGGACTGGAAGCCAGGGGCGTGCGGCGGCTGCCCCCGGCGGCAGGCCGCCCGCGCGGCGCGGAGGAAGCCCCGCCGCCGCGGGAATGCTGGGAAGGTTGAGTCAGGGGCTGGCCGCCCCGGCGGGCGGGCTCGCCGCTCGCTGAGGGACGGGGGGACGGCGGAGAGGAGCACACGAGCCTCCCCGACCGCAGCAGCTTCCCTCTCTTCCTCCCCGGTGGGTGTTCGGTTGCTCCGGCTCTGCCTGCTGCCTCCTTCCTCCGCGCAAACGAGATGCCAGCTAAACGTGATGCTGTAACATCCGTGTGAGGACGAAAGACAGATGCAATGATTTGAAAGGTGAGAAGCTTAAACAAGAATATGGCTGTAATACGTTACTGTAAATTTACCGTGATTAAGGAAATTGCTATATATTGCTTTCTACAACTGTCTGGTAGCTGACACTGGAAATGAATTCGCAGAATAGGCTTTTTTATATTGCTTTAGAAATACATGGCAATAAATGGGACCAAGTGCACATCTTATTCTGGTAACAGAGTGCCTCTCCCTACAGAATCGTCAACCAGAAACCTCTCTTGCAATTTCTATTAAAAGCAGCCATAGGAGTATCATTTTTTTTTTTTTGTACCCAGTGTTTAAAAATATTATTGTTGTTGTTAAAGTTTTCTAGAATAGAATTTATGAGCTTTGGAAATTCCTAGCTTTAGACCTAAATACTGGATAATGGTTGGTGTTTTAAATATCATGTTAGGAAAAAGGTGAGAGATTTCTGTTCCCTTCTAGTGGCTGGTGAAGGGAAACCAGAAACTCGCAGGATATTATTTTGCAGTTATATAATTAATGAATACTTATTGGGGTCCCTCATTTATGATGCTGTGTGATTTTTTTTTTTCATTTTCTTTTTTAAAAATCACTTTAGGTTGGACAACGGTGATGCATATGATAAAATCCATGCATATATTCATCAAGGATACATATATATTTTGCTGAGAGCACTAGAGTAGTAGGTGATGGAGAGGGAATATATATATATTTTTATTAGCGTGTGATTGATTTCTAGGCGGCTACCTGCTAAGCCTTGTGATGGATGGATGGGAATGTACTCCCTCAGCGGCGAACTGATACTTCCCCTTTGACGGACACGCCAACCGACCACTTGCATTGGCAGATACAAGCTCGTTGCAAATAAGCACGGCCAATAAGTGCAGGCCAGAGGAGGGCAAATCCTACTTGACAGGGTTAGTTTTCTGGTTGGCTTTTTAAATCAGGGGATTCACTTAACTGTTTGCTTGTCTGGGGTTTGTTTTTATTCCCTCTTCCCGCGCCCCCATCCCCGTGCGCGCCCCCAGGGCGGCCGCCTGGTTCGCAAGCCCTTCCCGGCAGCTCCCCCGAGCGCAGGCCCTGCTCCCGCTCCCCCTCCTTCGAAGGGCGGGGAAGGGGGGAAGCTCCCCCCTCCATCAAGTCGTTTCTCCGGTGGCGCTTCGTCTCGCTGTGGCGAAGTCGAGGATGGAGCTCCTCCGCCTCATGCCTGCCCCCGCGCCCGCCAGCCTCCTCGCTGCCCTGCTCTGAGGGAAGATGCTGCGGAGAGCCGTTACCGCCCTCCTCCCACCTCAGGAAACCGCAGAACTCCCCAGCCTTGATTCAGCCGCTCCCTGCAGGGCGCGGAGAGACGGACGCCCCCTGCGCCCCGCCGTTTTCCAGCCCCCGGGGCCGGGGGGGACTGGGCTCTGTCCTCCCATCCCCGCTTCTCGTCAGCGAGGCGTGAGGGAGCCCGAGCGCCCTCCCGGCCCAGCTCCCCCCGCGGACGGCTGTGTCAGAGCGCCGCGCCCGCCCCCACCTGCATCTCTGCAGGGACCCCCAAAGCAATCCCTCTGCCAGGGGGATTTCCTTGGAGTCTCCTGTTAGGAGAGG
>VZTV01087669.1:345-18018 GCA_013400875.1 Anhinga rufa | reverse complement strand
GAGAAATAAAAACAAATTTCAAAAACAGCTTCCCCTCACCCCTCCCTTAATGATTTCTTTCTTCAGGATATTATATGAATCACATAAAGTCCTCTCCAGAATGATGGGGGGTCCTATTTTTTACTTTCTCTTCAGTCTCCATCACTTGTCCTTGCTGTCATCCCAAAACACTTACAGCTGTTCTAATATCTCTTCCCAATGTACTAAAATACAATTTGCCTGTTGCTATTGCAAGATGCCAAAGACCAGATGAAATGATTGATTTTTTTTGCTTGAACCTGGGAAGGAGAGTCCCAGGAGCATAACAACAAAGTATAAATAAAATACACTCTAGTGCACCTGACANCTCGTGCACCTGACAAATACAAGCCATTAAAAAAAAAAAAAAGCAATAACATGCTCCAACAAACTTAAGATCTTTCATATAAAAGACTAACAGCCTCAAAAATGACAATGTGCATGCACAAAAAAAGCAGAAAAAATAGCACCCAAAACTCAGAAGATATTAAGAGTACAATTTTTCTGAGGTTTCTGCAGGAACAGTCAGTCTATTATGTAACACAGCTGAGATGACCCTAAAAAAGACCATAAAGCTTGCTAGTTTGACCTGGATAAAAACTCCTTCTTGATCCTAAACCTACTGACTGGAACTAGGATGGACTGTTATAAAGACTGAAATATTTGAGGCTGTGTCTATCTAGATTTCAGCCCTGCCACACAACAGGATGGTTTGGGATAAGGATTTTATTCGTAATGTAAATCAGGCACGTGGTTCTGTCTTACCCTAGGAAAGCTTCTCTCTCCTCACTTAAACCAGACAAACTTGGCAGTGCGACTAAACTGAGGCTCTCAAATACATTCCATTTTGTGTGACAGTCATTAGCATGCAGAAAAACCCAGGGTTAGTCTGTTAAAAATGGTACAGCCCCTGCCCTGTGATGTGCATATGTGGCACAAGAGGCAGGTATAGCTGGCAAAGAAGGAAACAGAACAGAATCAAACCAGCGCTAGGACAGGCCACAGCCCACTCTCTGTATAACCAGCACTGACATTTTTGAAAATGTCACTGCAGGAAATATTTTCTTGGGAAATCAGAATGCAAGCAGCAAGGCAACTTTGCCACTATTTTAATTGGAGCCCCTCCACACACATAGGAAGACATCCAGCAAGTAATCTTCCATAGGTAACTTCACAACTTCTCTTACATTCTCTCTTAAGCCAGGGGAGAAAATGTGAAGTACTTGCTGGAAGATTTTACAAGTGGTTTATCCAAGCTGTCAGATATTTGTGGAACAAAATCAAGAGCTGATGGAGAAAACTCCAGTTTGGCAGACCAAGGGATTTTGCAGAAATGTATTTATTTCAAGAAACCAGCAAGAAGTCCAAGTAAGGGTGGATGTTTTAATAAGAGCCAGAGAAAGACCTCATCTGACCTGCAAAATCTGAATGCTGCTTGTTCATCATGAGTGATAAAACTGAAATGGCCTGTAGACTCCATGTCAGAGAGAACTCAACGGCTCAGAATAACTGGCAATTGATGTGGCTGACGTGAACCCAGGTTGCAGCCCTGCTTGTGCCTGAATCAAGGAAGCAATGACACCTATATATGTCGCATCCCAAAAGAGCGCTCTTGTTAATATGCATCTAATAATTCTTAGTGAATGTATTTTGAAAACTTTGTAGTTTCATTTTGACATAAAATGAAACCAGGTTTTGGAACTGCAGCATTTCTTAATGAGATGGAGTTCTTGTTTTCCAGCCCAACTGAGCCTTAAGCTTTAGCTTTTAACACCTAATGCAAATAATTTGAAATAGGAACACTGAAAGGCCTGGATGCATTCTGGGCATGAGTATTACAAATCAATAAGCATAAAACATATTTTTAACTCACTCCTTTTCCATAAATCCAAAATGCACAGTAAGTAAAATAGAAATCTTCCTACAAGTTTGAAAGCAAGCCACTTTCAAATCTCCCCTCACCTGTTTAAATTATGCTGAATGCCATAGAAACATAGCCTTTAGAAATCATACGTGATTAAACAGCCCACTTCACCTGTAAATAAGCACGGAATTTGGTGTGATAGATATGTTATTTGATTTGCACCTACTAGTCAAGCACAAGCCCTGTGACTATTTATTTACCAGAGAGACTCCACATTTTTTTCTTAAAAAAAAAACAAACAACAAAAAAACAAATGACAGATTACTTTTGGCTCCAGTGATATGGAAACTGAACTGCTGCCCATACAGGTAAGCCTTTGGCTGGGGAGCCTCCTGCAAGTCAAACATAAAACTCTAACATTATTATTCCAAACCAACATGAAATATTGCAAAATACAAACTCAACCCCCAGTTTCACTCCTACTAACGTACACACAACAAAAAGGCTCAAATAAAAATGTTCAGCTGTGTATATTTATGTTTTATTCCTAGCCTCATTGTGTTTAGAGCTTTAGTATACCTTTGGCTGCCTCTTATTTCCTAAATAAACATCACAGAAAGTAATTTGCTTTGTGGCAATTACATCCTAACATCTGCAAGGCAGAAGGAACATGACAGAGATACAGAAAATGTAAGGTATTTCCTGGTGTTTGCTGCATTTCAACAGGACGCTTAAAAAATTGGATGTTTAAAAAGTTTTACTGCTTGCAGAATTCACTTTCAAAAACCAGTGGCTTTCTGATGTGTGGTAATCTAGCCTGCTCTCTCATGCCTCCAGCCAAAATTGTAGTAAGGGGCCAGCAGGCTCCAGAAATCTCTCTGATGTTTCAGTTGAGATTCTCCGCCCATAGACACTTGGCAAATCATGCAGTTCATAGAATCACACAATCATTTAGGTTGGAAAAGACCTTCAAGATCATCGAGTCCAACCATTAACCTAGCACTGCCAAGACCACCACCAAATCATGCCCCCAAGCACCAGACTTTTACATCTTTTAAATACCTCCCGGGATGGTGACTCCACCACTCCCCTGGGCAGCCTCTTCCAATGCTTGACAACCCTTCCGGTGAAGAAATTGTTCCTAATATCCAATCTAAACCTCCCCTGGTGCACCTTGAGGCCATTTCCTCTCATCCTATCACTTGTTACTTGGGAGAAGAGACCAACACCCACCTCACAACAGCCTCCTTTAAAGTAGATGTAGATAGCAATAAGGTCTCCCCTCAGCCTCCTCTTCTCCAGGCTAAACAACCCCAGTTCCCTCAACCTCTCCTCAGAAGATCTGCTCTCCAGATCCTTCACCAGCTTCGTTGCCCTTCTCTGGACACTCTCCAGCACCTCAGTGTCCTTCTTGTACTGAGGGGCCCAAAACTGAACACAGTGTTTGAGGTGCGGCCTCACCAGTGCCAAGTACAGGGGCAGGATCACTTCCCTACTCCCGCTGGCCACACTATTCCTGATACAAGCCAGGGTGCTGTTGGCCTTCTTGGCCACCTGGCCACACTGCTGGCTCATATTCAGCCAGCTGTTGAGCAGCACCCCAAGGTCCTTCTCCACCAGGCAGCTTTCCAGCCACTCTCCCCCAGGCTTGTAGCGCTGCATGGGGTTGTTGTGACCCAAGTGCTGGATCTGGCACCTGGCCTTGTCGAACCTTCTAAAATGGGCCTTGGCCCATGGATCCAGCCTGTCCAGATCCCTCTGTAAAGCCTTCCTACCCTTGAGCAGATCAACACTTCTGCCCAACTTGATGTTATCTGCAAACTTACTGAGGGTGCACTCAATCGCCCTCATCCAGATCGTTGATAAAGATATTAAACAGAACTGGCCCCAAAACTGAGCCCTGGAGAGCACCAATTATGACCGGCCGCCAACTGGATTTAGCTCCATTCACCACAACTGTTTGGGCCTGGCCACCCCGCCAGTTTTTTTACTCAGCATAGAGCACGCTCGGCCAAGCCATGAGCAGCCAGTTTCTCCAGGAGAATGATGTGGGAAGCGGTGTCAAAGGCTTTACTAAAGTCTAGGCAGACAACATCCACAGTCTTTCCCGCATCCACTAAGTGGGTCACCTTTCATAAACCCATGCTGGCTGGGCCTGATCACCTGGTTGTCCTGTATGTGCTGCATGATGGCACTCAGGATGATCTGCTCCATAACCTTCCCTGGCAATGAGGACAGACTGACAGGCCTGTAGTTCCCCGGCCTGTCCTTCCGGCCCTTCGTTGTAGCTGGGCATCACATTCTCCATAATCTCCAGTACACTGGGACCTCCCCAATTAGCCAGGACTGCTGATAAATGATGGAAAGTGGCTTGGTGAGCACTTCTGCCAGCTCCCTCAGTCCCCTTAGGTGGATCCCACCTGGCCCCACAGACTTGTGTGTAAGTGGCATAGCAGGCCACTAACCATTTCCCTTGGATTATGGGGACTCCATTCTGCTCCCCAGCCCTGTCTTCCAGCTCAGGGGGCTGTGTATCCAGAGAACAAATGGTCTTACCATTAAAGACTGAGGCAATGGTTATGTCAAACACTTCTCTAATTTATTCTCTGAAGACATAGGAAAAAGCCTTCTGAATCTCCTCATTAGAAAAAAAACACTACCTGGCAAATCCAATATATCTCTCAAATACATCCCATAGTATTGTGTAGTGCAAGCGCTTATGTTATTAATGGAAACTAAGGAGAAAGCATGCCTCTCACCTGCCTTTCAGACAGTAAAGTAAATGTTCATTATTATATCTATGAGCATAATTTGGCAAATTGCATAAGCCCAGCTGGAAAAAGTGCATAGTAATGAAATAAACTAGTGCAAATGTGATCCAAACAGCAAAAATTGATTATAAAAGCAATAGGTGATTGCCTTTAGTAAACGATTACAGTACTGTTAAAACTAATGGTTGCAACAGCTCTGCAGTCACTGATGGCTAATTCATAAGGCGCCATCATAAAACACTATGCACTAAAGAAGATGTTGTAAAATAACAATTAGAAAACTCAATGTACTCTAAAATGCAGAGATGAATCAAGAGAGGAAGAGCTGTGTTTTAGCAGCTATGTTCTTTCTGATTCAGATTTAAATGCTATTTTGTAGGACACAAGTGTCTAGACACTGCCAGTTAATATGCTTCTGATACAGTTAAAGGAAGTAGTAGTGACACACACAATTCCCCTCGTGCATCTGACCAGGAATCTTTGGTGATAGCAACCAAGGTACACTAATTATGATTACAGGGAAAGAAATGAGAGGAGAGACCAGGATTATCCACCCTTCCATTAGAGTGTTACCTCTATGCTTCTACTAACCTTTCTATCTTTGTGACCCTACTGGACTCATGAAATCTCTAAGAAGATTTTATGAAGGGAAAGCCAAAGCTGTCAGTGTGATCGTAGGAGGATATTTTTTTTCCATTGCCACTTGGTGCAATGGCTGTGATTATTTTCTCAACTGATCTCTCTAGACTGGCTCACAGTTGTATGTGCCACAGATCTGGGGAGTTGTTTGCTCAAGGCACTGGCAAGGCCCCCATCACCAAATGGGATTACCCTAACGGATCACAGATTATCAAATTTTAACAATTTTAACATATTTAACCTTATGCTGCCCCCATTATTTCAGAGTATTATACAGAGAAGGAATTACAGCACAAAGAGGCTAATGCCCAGATCCTAGAAAAAGGATACTAGCAATAAATTGCCATTAGGTGCCATTGCAATGCTTGACTTTTAGCATCCTCTTCCTCCTGGTGGAATCTGGAGCTCTGTGGGTCTGGTCACTGGGATGCCTCTTACTGGGATGCACACTAGGCAGCAGAGAGCTGTACAGAGGCAGTGAATAGCAACCTATTTCAAATCCTGCCGTCTTCCTATGGCAGCAGAGAGGCATCTCTGGACCTCCCTGAAGGTGATGATGAATACACATTGAAGAGATATAGCAAGACATCCCCGTAACAGTAAGCTGGGTGGATGAGTAGCCTTTCAGGGACCTGTAGAGAGCAGTGATTTGCCAGATCCACCAACCTGGTTACAAAGCAGGAGGTGGTGTAGGCACGTAATCTTGTGTGTCATTTGAAGGTGACATTGTCATATCTTAGGAGGAGACAAGATCTTTAAGGAGTTAAAACAAGCTGTCTTGACCATGCAGCTAAACTTAGGCCTTTATACATGTACTTGATATTACTTTTTTAAAAATTAACCTCAAGACTTTATCACTGCAAGCAGAAACAGATTTTAGGGCAAAGGGAACTGTTAGATGTTCCCGTATGCATTCCCTTGTTTATCACAGGCTCCATTTTTTCCATTATTACCCCTGCAATCAGCCCAAAAGTTTAGTTTTGTTTAAAGGAAATACTAGGACCTGGACAAACTGTCAGGGACGTAAGAACAGCCATACATGGACAGAGCAATGGTCCATCCAGTCCTGCATCTTGTCTCCACTCTCCACCAGGGCCAATAGCAGGTGTCTGGGGAAGAGCATGACAGCCCGGCAAGCATCCACCTGCACCTGCCCTGATTATGCTCCCAGCCTCCTACAAGTTATGGGTCTGGGACATCCTGGACCAGGCAAAGCATAAACTTACACAAGTAAAGAGATACAGATCAACATCAGGTAACTATCCAGGATTAAAGATGCCCTTTATATTTCTTACTGTAAAGCATTTTCTTCAGAAAAAGTATGTGACTTTTTTGCAGCTTTTGAAATTTTTTATGTTTTTTTTTTTTTTCTTTTAAAAAACATGAATAAATAAATTGGGTGCAGTCCTCAAGTACCAACCATACTAATGCTTAGTAGAAAGTCAATTTCCTTTCAACTCAGCAGTCTTTTATTTATACATCTCATGGCCATTTTTGCTGTAGCACCAAACTGGGATTTCGTATTTAACCACATGCTCACTGGGATTCTTAGGCTTTTATCAACATCACTGTTTTCCTGATGTATAGCATCTGTTTGATTACACTTAAATACAACTTTGTGCAACAAGTCCAACTCATCCAGCACTTGAGACTGCTCTGTAGATCTGCCCCCTTATCTCTATGGGCCTTTCTACAGTCTTTGTGTGAGTTGCAAATTTTTTTCTAGCTTTGAGTTCAGTACTAAAAATATTGAGTAGTACTGGGTCTTGTACAGAGCCTTTTGAAGACTCTCATGAGACACACTTCAATCCAGTGACGATTTCTTATGACAAGCTTCTAGACTTATACAAATTCAAGACAATTCAAGGTGTTTCTAGGAATATTGGTCTAAAAATACATCTTATACTCTACTCATGTCTTGCTTTCAATGAGCAATCCAGAGATGTGTGATGGAGAGTCTGGCCTTAAATATGGCTATCAGAAAACCAAAATCAACTAGAGTGTGATATGTATGGAAATAAAGTGAGCAGGAGTGTGAATCGGGTGGGAGTAAAAGCTTTTATACAGGCAGCAAGTGCCAATTAACAGACAACAGAAGTCTGTGCCAGCATGAGGCAGATGCTCCTGGGCCACCGCAGACTTCAGGCTCTGCACTCCAGGGACTAGAAAAGCGAGCCAAAAGCAGTCAGAGCTGTGCAGACAGGGAGTTCCAACCTGAGACTATCAGGAATAGGGAAAGAGGGCAATGAGAATGATAAGGACATTGACTTGGGGTTCTGGTCTGTGGGTATGACGTGAGAGAAGAGGATGGAGTGTCAGATCCAAGTGTACAAAGGATGGGTGATGCAGGAAGCACAGCTTTGAGGATGTGGCACAGCAGGGTTGGGACCCCCTTATATTCAAAGCCAAAAGCTTTTTCTCATAAATAGTTACAAAACTTTCCCCCTCCCTTGTTTTTGGGTAAATATGATTCTATTCAGCCTCCACCAATTAACTGGCTACTAATCTACTGAACATGTACTTACTTGATAATGTATAGGGCTACCCTTGCAAGCAAAATGTCAAGTGGCAGATAATACAAATGCCTTCCAAAATCGAAAGAAACTGCATCTGCTCTGTTGCTTTCATTTGCAACATTTATAATCTCAGCAAAAATGAAACCAGATTTGCTTGATGCGATGAAAAACTGAAATCCCCCTTTGCCCTGGCTTGCCAGCCAAATAAATCACAGGCCACCTCATACAGCCCCTATCTGAATATATAAACACGACAGGACAGCTTTGGGAACATCTACTAAATCTCATTAAACACTTCCACTGATAGCATAATAACGTGTTAAATATTTTCTAGCTGCCACACTGCACTCAGAATCTGAGTGCCCCTCTCCTGCTTTTTGTAATGCTGCGCTTTGCTTCCATAAAAAGGAAAATCCTATTACAGTTTTGTTTTAAAATACCAGCTCACCCTGCAGGTTGTATATTTTTAAAACTCAGCTTGTCTCACTCCAGTTTCTGGGACGCATCATTCTTTAACCTTGGACTGCTCTCCTGACAAGGTGAAAACTCATTAAGCACCTCTGTATAATTTAAACACACAGCTTTGTTACTATGCTGGCACCAGCCCACAGGGACAGCTGGGTTCCTGTAGTGATAGGTTGTTCTTGTGGCAGGTATGTCCTCAATAGCTTTCTCTGGGACAGAGGATAATTACCTTCCCAGTAAAAGAATCACAGTACCAAAAACCCACACAAATGCTGTACGAACTTGTACAAGGCAAGACCACCTCCCCCAGGACTTTCACAGGGAGGGGAAAAAAAGTATCTGTTCTTGAGGCTCCCTTTTCATGTTATCCCAACAGTCCCCAAGGGACCAACTCCTCTCCCTGTCTCTCCCAGTATCTGCTGGTACAAGCAAGAGCGGCACACAAATCTTCCAGCTCTCATGTCACTTATTTTTTCCCTCAGCAGTCATTTCAGAGGTAGGCAGCTTTTCAGAAATGCCTGTTCTTAATAAAGAAATCAAGAGCAATTTCAATGCTCGGTATCTCTAACAATGTACATCACTGTCCCTTGTTACAGGCAAAGAAACACAAACATCACTGCAAGGACATCAGGTAAGTGGCAGTTGGGTCCACATGGCAGGGGAACGGCCCAACCACTGTGGAGCCACCTTCCTCAGTACCATGGCTACATTAAGCTCTTTCATTTACCTGATCCCTAGTTACATTTGCTTCATCTGGGCTCCTTGTGGTTACCCTCCTCTGCCAACCTCCCAAACATTGCCCAAGGCCTCATGTCACCAGGGAGAAAGGCTCCTTTGGTAAGGATCACTGATGCAAATTCAGTTTGCAGTACAGGCTTTTAGACCTGTTCATTGCTCCAGTGACTAGGTGGATCCAGCACTGGCAGACTTCTGAAGTCAGCAGAGACCCACTAGTCTCCAAGAGCTTGCGGTAGCAATATCTGACAGCAAAATCAGGGCTGCATCATTTATTTTATAATAGTGTTAGAGAAGGAGCGGAGCTGCTGGGTGAATGCATTAGCAAATGAAAGCCATTTGAATCCTTATGTCAGACTTCCCCACATGTTTTTATTTCTAGACTGAATGCTAAGCAGGAACTGTCTACTTTCCAGTTTCAGTTTGGATGATGCCAAAATCTTTTGAGCACAACCCAAGGAAGTCAAAGTGGAAGATATTCATTTCACTAAAGAAAAAATACTCTGGAAAGCTCTCTAGAGTGCAATAAAGGCCCACGTACAGGCAGCCCTGAGCTGTGGTTTGGCATTCACATCAACAGAGAGCCTCCAGCATTTGGCCAGTCCCACATCAGCCACTTCCCACAATGTTTCTGGTGCCACCCAAAGCTGCTTGCCATGTACTCTGATGAAGATACAGTGACAGTCCAGGGGTCTGGACAAGGAGGGGGCAAGGAGAGAAACAAGAATTAATATTTAAAGAGCTAAAGTCACCAAAATTTTCTTTATGTAATTGAAATTGTGGCTTGGGATGGTTTGAAAGGATCAAACTATCTTTTTCATATTGCTTGTCTTCCTCCTCCTTCCATTCTTCTCTATCCCCATTCTCACTACTCTCCACCACGGAACAGCTGAGGCTTTGCCTGTCCTTACCTTTGCACCAGAAACCTTCCTTCTCTTTCCTTTTTAACTGAATCCTTCACATCAGGAGCTAACCAACCATCTGCTTCTGGGCTGCCCTGATCTAGGCAAGGATTGCAACACCTCCTAGGAACCTCATTTCTCACCACATTTCACTATGTGAAAGAGTCCGGGTGGGGAAAAAAGCCACGGTCCAGGCCTACACCTGGAGCATCGCACCAGCACCAAAGGCAGCAGAGCAATGAGCCCGTGGTGCGTGCCAGCAAGGAGCTACCTGGGCCAGACCTGAACTTCCACAAAGTTAGTGGCAAAACCCCTATTGACCTGAATGGGGTTTGGATCAGTGCTTTGGTGAGACAAACTTGGAGGTAATTTAAGTGCAAGATTCCAAGTAAATGATTGCCAGAGATTGCCATGCTGATGAGCAGAAGGGCAAGATAGTGGCAGGAAGAGCAACCAGTCAGCAGTGGTAAAGTAGAATAAATTAAATTCCTACAGGATGATGTATGGATAACTTCTTATAGTTGCCTTTCTGTAACCCCATCCTTGCAAATGTCATTCTTTTACTCATGCATGTACTTTGCCTCCAAATTTGGCATAATACACTTCAGATCCATGCAGCAAGCATGTTTCACAGCATAGACAATACAAATAAAGAGACTTTCTCAGGTCCCCTCCCATTTCATATTTGTCTTGATCCTTCTCCTTGGGCTAACAAAAGCTAGCTCTGTAGTCACTGCAGCAATTTTTTACCACAAAACCTGATGTTTAGAGAAGTATTTAATGCTGCTTATTTGGACATAATTTAGAAACTGCCCTTTTTTAGGAAGGTGATCTAATCTCTAGGCAGAAATTGTCAGCAAGGCCTTTGCTAATTACAGCAAATCAGTGCATGGAAACTACTGCTGGAACTACATGGAAACTAATACTGGAGCTGCATTCACCACACCTAACTGTAGGCCCTTCAAGGAGGGTGCCGGGAACCTACAGTCCGTGGAGAAGGAAAGAGACCTCCAAAGACAGATTCAGGTCTTGGACTGGGTTAAGCCCTCTCTGCCCTCTCTGAAGGTATCTCCTCCCCCTCACTGTGGAAGCCGAATTTTGCCTAACACAGACCCATGTTCAGAGCAGACCTGGAAGCAGAGCTCAGGAAACGGACCGGCCGCTCAGGTAACACGAGACTGAGCAGATTAAATCACTGGGATCAATTTTCCTTTTAATCATCTAGTTCTGCAGCGGTAGAGATACTTCATTTGGGCACTTGCTCATGCAAGGCAAGCAGGGCAGACATGGGGACGGCAGCTGGGGTCAACCAAGCACCCAGGTCATCAGGCAAGTTTTTTGAGATGGGGCAGGTCCAGAGTTGAGCTGGGAGGTCAACGTGCAGGTCAGGGTCAGGCCCAGTGAGGGTACCCAGGGTCAGACACTTCCCTGAGATGGCCAGGCAGGGCTGTGGGGAGCTGGAGACTGGCACTTCTGCTTCATCGCTGGGGCAGGGACTGACAGCCCCAGGGGGCTGGAATGGGGTTCTGAACCATGGGCAGGGAGGCCCCAGGGAAGGTCAGGTAGGGCCAGTAGGGCCTATTAGTGCCCTCAGGGACCTGACAGTAGCTTAGTTGTAAATATTCAGGCACTCCCGCTTTATCAGATTTCATTAAAACTAAGGGGACAAACTCATACTTATTCATAATGTCTCTTGCCTTCCTTTTCTAAAAATGTAAAAGTGTTGCTGTAAGCAGAACCTTGAAAGCAGCTTTGAGAATAGCTTGATATGAAGAATCCAACCTGCAGTACTGTAGGCCACTGCAATTACCTAAATCTTTACTACTGTTGCAAATTACTTCCATTTGTCAATGTCCCCATCCTGCCCACCCCATGATATTTGATTATCATTACCTTTGTTTTTGAATATTCCATGTTGCTGCATTTCTTGTAGAAGGAATTTATTAAAGAACAACGTGAAATGTAAAGACTTTTGCTCACAGATAGCCTGAATAATATTACATCAGCATTCAACAGTCTTCACTAATATATTCTTGCTCCCTTGTAATAAGCATGCAGACAGTGTAAACAGGGTCTCTATCAGAATGAATGATGCAGGGTTTAACGTTTCCTTCCTCATGCACAATAGACAGATTCTCACTCCATAAATTGTTCCATTTATAAATTATCCAGTAGGTTAATAGATTTTAGAGCCTGAAGGGACTTCTGGCATCATCTAGCCTGTATTACCTCTTGTGTAACCACTGCATGTATAAGCTGGAGAATTTTAACCAGTGATACCTGGCAAAGAAGAAATTATTCTCCCAAACTTATTGCAGTGGGAGATATTTGGGGGGATCAATATGAATGAAATAAAGAGTCTTTTTCCCTTAAAATTACTTTTGAAGGGAAATTTTCTAAGTATATAAGTCACTAGTAGTTAAAGAGGGATTACATTTGTAATAAATGATAGATGTTATCAAAGTGATTTTAGGCTTCACTCCACAAAGGCACTTAGGAGTGAATAGCTTCAAACTTGTGAATTGTCTGATAGGTTTCCATGGGTCCACTCCTGGGCTTCCAACAGAGCCTGCGTCTAGGAGCTTTGCTAGCTTAACCATTGCAAAAACTAACTGAATACATTTATAAAACAGCATCAAATGAGCTTCAGTGTGATCTAAGACTCTAGAGCATTAATAGCTGCACTGCAGCAAAATGGCTTCAAGGCAAGTCTGGAAACATTACAGGGTCTATATGTAACACCAAGCTGGTTTCTACTTGTCTTTGAGTATGTTGATCACCCGCTTAAAAAACAGCCTTGGTACATAATACTCCTACTTGAGAATCTTCAATTTTGCTATCAGTAACCATAAAATAACGCTCATTTCTTAAGTACAGGACAAGAAATGGACTGTGTTAGTGGTACACACTGAGCAATGGCTGACTTTTGAGTGGTGACTACAGCAGCTGTAGATGTTTGCTTTGCTGAAGCCACTTTCATTTACCTTCCCTTAAAGATGACAGCATCGTCACAACAGCTGTGTCATGTCACAAACAACCTCAAAACAACATTAACTGGAATTCATGGGGAGCACCTGATACTTTCAGGAAAACAGAAAATTATGTCAAAGCACGTCAAAGAAAAATACGTTACATGACAAGAAAATGTCAAAATATTATTAATATAGACAAATAAGAAGATGAAAGATGAAATGCAACAAACATTATTGCCAGCTTTTAGAAATAGCTGTGCAGTGTCCAGGTGACTGCAAAATTAATTGGGACACTGGGAAAAGAACATATTAGCTCATTGACAAGTTAGGTATGAGCTAGGAACCTAACTAAAATTAGCAAGACTGAATAATATGGCTTCAAGGTGAATCTGTAAACTTCACAGTCTATACAACAGTAAGCTGATCTCAGGATATCTTCAGGTAGATGATTATCCAGTCTATATTTTAAAGAACATCCTTTATTTCCTTGATTTGTTCCATGGGTTCATCCCCATCCCTGATGTTAAAGATTCATTTATCATATGAGGTCTGAATCTATTAATTAAGCCTTGAAGAGCGCCACTAAGATTCTGATTAATCTTTCTCTCAGTGCAGACTTAAGCCTGAACAAACTGTACTACTTTAGCAGTACTGATGACAAAGCTCCTACCAAAAAAAGTAGTGCTATGTTTCTTTTCTCCTCTCCTAACATGGTTGTGAATTGGATACTTGCTAAAAATCATGGATGAGACTTCTCAGTTAAGACTTTGTCAGTTAAGGTATTTCCCTACAGCTCTGATTTTGCAGTTGTAACTTGAAAAAGAAATTATATTCAAGATGGAAAACCTTTAGGTAGGTTTGTTACTGGCTATGCAGATGATAAAGTGATGCCTACATGTGGCATAGTGATGATTCATAGAGTGAAACAGAAGACCTGGTACCACACCACAAGCAGCCCATTAGCAGTAGCAGTGCACAAGGGTGCTCCTGGAGGGCATCTTTTGGCTTAGTTACGTTCAAAAGGAATCCTATCTGTGTGCTCCAAGACCAATTTTTGATGTGAATCAAAGCATGCTAAGGGGACAATCACTCCTGAAGCACACTCCTACTCTGAACTAACACAGCACTGGTACATTGCCTGCAGGCACCAGTCTGCTCTGCTGGGTTCAGAAACAGACTAGCAAGTTAATCCTTCCGGCAGGACTTGAAAACAGGTTTGCTAGGGCTCTTTGGGATCTCTAATGTAAGTTCAGTACTCTGTTACCAGAGGGAAAGATCAGGCCTTCATATATATTACTATAGCGAGCGGCTGTTGTGTTCCGAGTGCCAAGTCACAGAAGACTTCAGCACCGGTAATGGAACTGGAAAGAAAAAATCAGTTCCCTTCGAGATTTGTAGAGACTGAAAGTGTCATAAATGATCTGAGGTGAAAAACTAGAGTTTGAGATTGAAGGACATGAGCAGACCCCAACCTTCAGCAGAACTTGGAGGACCGAAATCCTTGGCTGAAGGATGGAAACACAGTGAGGGCTGGAGGTGGGAACCACCATGAGTGACCTCCTCTGATACATGAATCCCAAAAAAGAGATCAGAAATACAGAGTAGAAACTTCTCTATTTACAGGAGAATCCATTCTCCCCTGCCCACATCTGATACTGTTCCCCTGTAAGTTTCTATTTTGGCACTGAAGCATGTGAACTGCCCAAGCAATTGTTTTGGGCATCCATGGTCTAGACACAAAAAAGGCTATAAACTTTTTGGGGTTTGAATTTTGTTTCTTCTAAGGAAATTTCTGCCTGGCATTGAAAAGACTAACCCATGGCCAAACTGATGGTGCACAGAGTAAAAAAGACAAATACAGGAAGTTATAGTTATATGTGTGCTGTGCTCAGCACAGACCAGTGACTCTAGACAGACCAGTATCACACCAGTCACATATCAGACTCATCTCACTCAAAATTTACTGCCAGAAATTCTCCATTCCTCTCAGTTAGCAAAGGTGCTGCTCCTGCAGTCCTCTTGCACTGAGCTATGAAGGGAGCTGAACAGCAGGGATGGCCCCAGAGCCTCCGGCGCTTTATCACTCCCTAATTCCTACTCCATCTTAGAGGCTGGGCATACCCACTTTCCCTGCACAGCTGCTGCCTTGCACAGCATGCCCGGAAACGGCATTTGTCCCAACCTGTCTACCTTGTCCCTGGTTTCCTGTGCTAGGACAGATAGCCCACATATGCTCCCCATGCAGCTCATTATGGGGGATCAAAACAGTGAATTTGTACAGCGGGTTTCTAACTGCAGTTCTCTGAGAGACTGTGTTTTCAGGAGATGTTTTCAGATAAAAGCATCACTCTCCTACCCTGGCCACTGGGAATCTTGGATGTACCTTAGCAACACAGGCTGGAAGATGATAGCTGATGGTATGATTGCATTTCTGAGCACTCAATCTAAGAGAAAAAGCTGTCATGTTAAACAGGACCCTCAGCTCTCTCCCAGAAGAAGATACTGGGGAGGGAAAGGGAAACAAACCCTGTTTGTCCTCTTCTTTTTTTTTGAGGGCTGGAACAGTAGAACAGGAAATTTAGGAGCACATTGAAAAGACATTTCAGTGAAGTATCTTGTCTGAGAACAAACTGTGAATTAATGTCAAGACTGAAGTCCAAAATTATTTTACTGCTACACCTCTTTCTACACTAAAGGCTTTCTACATCTACTATTTCAAATCAGCTTATTTCAAAGCTTACGGTATTACCTAGTTACAGGTCCCATATATTCAGAGCCTGTGCACCATATATCTATTTAATGCTTTCAGTAATAAGGAAATAAATTGCTTCAGCAAGAAAGTAACTACTGCAGATATTTGCTTGCATTATGAAAATGTTTGGGTCAGAGGAAAACCCCCCCAGGGAGGAAAAACAAAAATAGACATATACAAATAAAAACAGAGACATAAACAGAAACATTCATTACATCTGTATTTATCCTGGTAGTCAGCACTAGAGTTCAACAAATCTGCACTGCATGACATCTCACTCAAGGTCCAGCATTTTGCATTTATTATTTAGCTGTTTGTATGAAATCACTGGATTTTTTCACTGTAATGTTTTAAATGATTTGGACATGCCTTTCACAAATTAAACTGTACCCTGCTTTCTTAAAAATGCTGGACCTTGCTGGCTGGCAGGTCGCATGGATTTCAACAGAAGCACCAGCACTGTCTTACTCAAGTTGGCAACATACAACAGGAGAGATTAAACCAAGTGAAGCCCCACGGGGACAATAGATGCGGAAAGACACACACTCCAGAATTTGCTGGATTATTTATAAAATGTTATCACTTTAAATAGGTTGTTTCTATAGTAGCTCACGGATCTTGTGTATTTCTGAGATTTAGGTTGGGGTGGGGGGGTTATCTCCTGGGTTTCTCACAATATAAGTTGGAGTTTTCTGTTTGTTTGCCTGCCTTCCCCTAATACCAACACAATTTCTGGAATTGGCACTGGCACTCTGGAAGCCTAAAGAAGCAATCCTTCAAATTGAGCCATGCACAATTTAATTTCTCTTGGGGTCTTAATAATCACAATATCTTTCAAACATAAGGTACAAAGCTTCCTTTCAAAAAGAAAGCTTCAGTTTTTACATGTCTGCCTTATTCCCCTGCTAAAGAGAAGATCTCCAATTCTCAAAGCAACAAAGGCAGAGATAGCTACTTAATTATGTGAATTTGTATATCATCATTGTTTATATCCCAGTGGCGTTGTACCATACACAGTGCAGTATAGATGAAGACAGTCCTCTCTGCATCATACAGCTTGCAGTCATAACTATGTCTAATAAGAAAAAGGAAGGGGAGGATGGTCTTGATCTCTCCGCCTCAGTTCATCACCTTTAAAATAATGGTACTTGGGCTCAGAATTCTTGTTCATGTGTCACCATGGAAAACAGTGATAGTTACACACTTAATAGCTAGAGACTTTTAGAGACTTCGCCAGAGACATAATTTCAGCGCTTTCAGCTTCAACGCTGTATGTGGAAGATTCAGCAAACAAGCTACAAACGTGGCTGCATATTCCTGTAAATCCTAATGGCTCAAAGACAGAGGGCAAATAAGGCACCCCCAATTTATTACTAAATAAAACAAAAAAAGCCCCACTTTGTATCATGCAGGCTATTCTCATGAGTTTTAGATGTGTGAGTCACGGTTTCAAACATGTGGGGCTGCAGACTTTGCTCCTGCGTTTTGTTACTGCTGTCTCTGAGTGGGGCAGCAGTCACATCACTGAGTGTCTCCCTTATGTTATTCTGCAATGTGTCAAGAAACGCATCCTTAAAATCTGAACATTTAAAAGTATGAATCAGCAAAATTCTCATTCTTGCTTTTACTGTTAGAGAATGGCTAAACAAACTACCAATGTAATCCAAAACAATAGACAATAAACACTCAATGAACATAGAACTGGTTGGCTTCTGGTTTACAGGCTCTTGCATTGGGCTCCCACCAGCAGGAGGTTCAGATATGCCAAGCATAATTAAAAATGTTATTTGCAAATATAATTCACAGTTCATTTATGGTGGGAATTGTTTGCTTCTTCCCCCTCAGGAATTTTCACTTACTTGGCTGAACAAATAAAGAACATTTCTTCATTTTAGGACTTGAATATAGGAAAAGGATCCTCATGTATTTTCTTCACAATCTCTTTGTTCTCCTCACTTTTCCCTTTTTACTTTTGCTACAACACTGTGTCTTGTGGGCTGCTGTTTAGTTAAGAGTAGATGGATGCACTTTGCTCCAGA
>VZTV01087646.1:1004-23353 GCA_013400875.1 Anhinga rufa | reverse complement strand
TCTGTGATTCTGTGATTCTAAATATGGGGTTGTCATGCTTGATTTCCCACCACCGCTTGACCCAGGGTGTCAGGTCAGTGCAAAGCCTGTGGTCTTTTACTGAAAATGGAAAAAAAAACATAGTTGTGCGTTTATGGGCCTGCAGTAACTTTGGACCAGCTCTTTTCTGATCCAGCTCAGGGCGTCCCCACAAACCAGCCTCCCTGTCCTTGGCTCCTCTCGGGATACCCAGGACTGCGTGTTACCACTGGTCCAGCACTTGGCCAGCCCTGCCCAGGGCTGTGGGGTTTGGCCCAGCAAGGTAAGGAGGTTTTCCCAAGGAGGGGGGTGTGAGAAGAAGGCTTTGGGTTGACCATCAGAGGAAATGTTGCACTGCTCATTCCTGCCTCATCCTACCAAGCCAGCCCCCACGTAGCTGCACCATCTCTGGTGATATGCATGGGGCATATCTCCACCCTACACACCAGCTGCTTCTGTGGATTTGGTGTGAAAATCACCCAATGTCCTCAGCACATGGCTCAGGGTCACCAGGTCACCTGTCCCTATCCCACAGCTGGGCTGGTATTGCAGTGCCCTGTGAAGTGAGCGCTCCCCCTGCCTCCTTCAGCTCCCCAAACCCTCCCAGGACATCTCTTGGGCATCTGTCCCCATGTCCTGTCTCTGCCCTTCCTGTGTGCTGCGACGTTGGGTTTCCACCAAGACAACAGAGATGCTTCTAGGACCCTTTCTCCAATTCAGGGTGCAACAGCATGCCTCCTGGGGACCGTTGCCACCAAACAGCTCATGAATAACTCAAAGTGGCACTTACTTACCAAAACCAAGAAGAGAAAGCCTTCCTCCGCCCCATGGTTGCTCTCCCAGGGACTCCAGCCCTGCATTTCACCATTACCTTCCAACTATCAGCTGGACCAGGGCATTAGTGAAGAGGAGGGTGCATTGCTGTGGGCTGGTGAATCCCTTGGCAGGCATGTTAAGTTGACATCAAGCCTGAGGAGACAATAAGCAATAGTATTTGCACAAAGATCATTTTTATAGCTGTGAATCAGCAGCACAGTGAGCGTCTGGAGGCAGCTGTAGGTGAGAAAATGGACCTGCGGGACGTGGGATCTGGCACCTCCTGGAGAACATGAGAAATTTCTCTTTCTGCCTCATTATTCCCAGATACCAAACAAATGGGACAACACCTTCATTTTTCCTTTTAAGTCCAGTGCCATCTCTTAAAATAGAGCTTCATCTCCCCACATGCAGAATTTCTTGGCAGCTTTTGGCTCCAAGCTTGGCGAGGAGGGCATGTATCCCAAAGCCAAGTCTGGGAAACAAATTTGGCCACTTGGTTTCATGGTCAAGGTGTAGCCAAAGGAGAGGGGCAGATTCTCTCAGGGGGGTGATTTGGCTCAAGACCCTTCACCATAAACCATGCTTATGGCACAGGCCAAAGCAGCAGCTCACCAGGGAGCCAGGTGACTTAATTTAGATTTGCAAAGCGGCTGGAAGACTTGAGAAGTGAAAACCAGTATTGTGAGCAAGTATATAAGATCAAGCTGTTCAGTCCTCTGCTAGGTGTATTAAATGCAGCTTGAATTTCCCATCAGTGCTCTGGGAGCTTAGGCATAATGGGAAATTGATAACTTGATTTTTTTTTTAATACATCTAGCCTTAAATGTTTACTATTGATTTGCCATCTGAACCGCTTTGGCAGGGCCAAATATTACCGGAATGCATCCTCGGTGTTTCCTTGGAAATGTCATGTCATTCTAATTGAGTTTCTTGAAATTATTTGATTGCAGGATAGGGAAGACTTTTAAGGCTGAACAATTTGCTGGCGGGCTAACTGCTTTCCAGACGCAGGGAGCTGGGGCTGCTCCAAACAGGGTGAAGCCAGAAGATTCCTGAACACACGCACTGGAGAATGGCGTTAGAAAGCAAAGAACGTCGCTACGAATGGTCAGCCCCAAGCATGTGAAAAGCCGGGGCTTTAATGCACGTAAAACCAGCTTCACAAATCCTCATGGAGTTTGCAGCGTGGAGGGTAATTTTGGAGCATAAGTTCATCCCTCATTTTGTATGAATCACATGGCTCCAGAGCTGAGCCCATGAGTCTGTATCTATGGATATACAAACACCTATAGCCGGAGCACGCTCAGCCCCTTTGCAGGAGGGGGTTTCACGTGCATCCAGCCAGCGAAGTCTTGCAAGGAGGTGCGGAGAGGAGAAACTCGCCTCATTGCGGCATCCAATATCCGTGGGTAGTTCCTTAGCAACCCTGACAAAAGAAAATGGATCGCAAGAGATGAAGAGGCTCGGCTGGCATAATTTAGTAATTTGATAATGATACAGTCCCTGAAATGGCCGCCAGCGCTGACAGCTGGGCCCCGAGCATCATCCAGCGTCCTCTGGCTGCGCCTGGCAGATTGGAGCGGACAGGCTCTTTGGGAGGGAGCTGACAAAAGCCCCTGTCTTCACTCCTGCCAGAGTCAAAAACAATAAAAAAGTTCATCGCCGTGTCACCAGCCTGAATTGCTCTTAGCTAGGTTAATTAATTACGCACTATTTTAAGAGCAGGAGTAATTTAGGCTCTGGAGATGCCGCGGAGGCAAATGGCTGTGAGTTAATGCAGGGCTGGACCTGAGCGCTGGAGAGTCCGTCTCGCAAAACCCTCCACCACATCTTCCGTGCTTGGACTCTATGGGAAGCAGTGGAGGTTTGCATGCCATCTGCAGCCCTTTTGGGTGACATTTATCGCTTTTAGGAGCAATATTAATCACTACATCACTGTATTGGTGTATACAGCCTCTTGCCAGCATTGAACACTGGTGAACACTATCCCCTACTGTTCATGGTTTTGGCCGGGATAGAGTTAATTTTCTTCAGTGGAGCTGATTTGGATTGACCAGAGCGAGTGGCTTCGTGGTGCTTAGTTGCTGACTGGGGCTAAGCCACGACACCTACCCACTGCAAGGGTAGAATTGCAACCCAACAGCCACAGCACCCTTGAGAAGGAGGGAGCATGTTGAAAAAACCTTGAAAAACCATTCTGTGCCAAGAAGGCAGCTCTGCCCATCTGAGCTGGGACAAGCAGGAGCAAAAATGGGGATGGATTTGCCCCTGACGTCATTGCCATGTGGGTTAGGAGGAAAACCAAGGAGAAACTGTCCCCATCCAGGAGCCGGTGCTCCTGCAGGAGCTACTCCAGGCTGTCCGTCCTGCCCCATTTTGCACCCCAAACCACCCCAGTAAATCCCATTTGATTCTTCAGGCTTTCTCTGGATGGCTCCTTGCTCGTTCCTTGCCTTGGGCATCCCTTAGCCCAGCACCCCGAGCCCCACCGGTGGGTTCTGCCCCTGAAACCACCCCCAGCACCTCCCCGTGGATCATGAAGCCAAGGGGCCAACCCACAGCCATGATGCCAGTGGCAAAGAAAGTCTGGGCAAGCAATATAACCCATCTGTAGAGAAGAGAAGCAGCCATAGCATTTCTTGAGCAATGTGTCTCCCACCCGCATCGTCCAGCTGCTGCAGCCTCACCAGTGGGAGCAATCCCTGCTTACGGAGGCAGGAAAAAGAGGTAGCAGCTCTTTTTATCCTTCACTCCATGGGGTATAAATAGGTTTTGCATGTAGACTCACTGTCAGGATAAACACCCTGAGGCTAGTGCCACTCCTGCATGTGAATCCAGGCTCCTGATGCCTCCCTTTACATTTTTCTTCATTTTAGGTGTTTCCTTCCATCTGGAGATGTGATGCCCACGTAGCTGCCTGCACATACCTTGTGTACAGGTAGGTGAAAACACCTCTTTGGAGAAGGGGTAGGAGGTGCAACACAGAGATAGCAGATAAAAACATTGCAGCAAACACTTGGGGAAGACAATTTGGAGGATTTAAGATTATTTTTTCTTCTCCATTGCTTTTTTCTTTTCTTCCTTTGGAGGGAAAGCATCAAGAACCAAGCTTTATTTCATGCCTGAAGGCTGTCAGTGGTGAAGCTGGTCTTTGGGTTTGGCCCAAGTGATTCTTGGAGAAGCATATGCAGCAATCTGCAAAATAACCCCAGCCCATTTTATCCCAAAGAGGCTTTCTGATATTACATTTGCATCAAAAGCTCAAAGCAAAGCTAATTAATTTCCAGAAATGTGAAACACTGAGGGTGGGGTGGGTAACTGCTCATTACAGGCAGCCAAGTGCTTTGCATACAACCAGGGCTGTAAATCCTCCGTGACCCTGCAGCAGTAGGAATAGGCTCGGGACCCAAGAAGGTGAAAAAAGGGCAAAAAAAGGCAAAACAATAATATAACCCCTGCAAAACTAACAAACTCCATGTCCCCAGATGCTCCCCTCCCTGGCTCAAAGCCCTCAGTACCCGCTATATGGCCACCTTGGAGAGACATGCAGGGACTTGCTGCTGCTAAGCTGTTGGAAGGAGTGAAAATGAACCCCAAAACGGGGTTATGGGGAAGAGAAACCCACCAAAAATCAGCCTCGGGGGAGAGGAAGGGCCATTCACTGTAGGGTTACGGAGAGATGAGAGATGGGCAATCTCAGATCATAGCGAGGTCTTCCCTCTGAAGCCTTGAAAATGCAGATTGAGTCTTAGAGATTATTAAAGAAGGGGCAAAGCAAACCAGAAAACTCCCTTCTGCCCCTCTATGGACTTACAGCGCATCCATGTCCGACTCCTCTCTGCATTTCTGGTGCTGGAAGCAGTAAACAGGACCTCGCATCGCATTGCCTTTGCCTCCCCAGGCCAGGCAAAACTTCTGTGCTGGTATTTGGGGCATGCTTTTTGCTTTCAAGGCTTCTGGTGTGATACGACCACGAGTCGCCGTGTCTTATTTTTCCCAGTAGCAGAATGGTTGTACTGATGAAACTTTAATAAGATGCTCTTCAGCTGCCCGCATTTGGGCTTTAAATGATGATTCACAGAAGGAAATTGAGCTCGGCAAGAGTGAGGGCAGGCTGCAGAGAGGTGGGAAGGTGTCCTGCTCCTGGAGAGACAGACGCACGAGGGATACGCGTGAGGATGCTCATGACAAAGCCTGCATTCTTCATAAGTTTGGTAATTTTCAGAGAAACTTTTTAGGAGTTTGAAGTCCCCTCTGCCACCAGCCAGCTCCCAAGGGTGCCCCAGGCTGTTTGTAGCGCGGCTCCCTCCGTCTCCAGGGTCAGCTGGGGTTATCTTCATGCCATGACATTTTCAGTTTGGCAGGAATATCTCCTCTCCAATCCCCTGCAAAAGCAAAGACCGAAGCAGGGATCTGCCAGCTGCAGTAGCTGGCTGGTGACAGTGAAAACAGTCCCGTTCGCTTTTAAAGCAGACTGATAGGGATGAACCAGGCAGTTTGACTTCCTTCATCTTTCTTTCTTAGGTGCTGCCTTCTGTTTCCTATTTTCCCTTAATAAAATCACTATGAAGACTCTGTGTCTGGTGTGTGCGTTTGCCTCCTGCAAGGACGTTGTCCTGTACCAACCCTTCCCAACAGCAAAGTGTTTTATGGGTAAATAAAACACAGAAATACACCCTAGTATCTGCTCAGGAGACAGAGATGGGTTTCACCTCCTGGCTCCAGCGGTGATGTGCTGGATGATGGGAAAGGCATTCACCTCCATGCTTCAGCTTCTCTGTCAGGTAGTTTTTGCTGTCTGCAGGAAACAAAAATAAATAGATTCTTATTTACATGGATCGTTGTGGAAGCAGGATTGACTTTTGAGGGGAACCCATATGTATATACCATTCCTTCAAATGCAGCATGTCTTTAGGGTTGTTTTGATTGCTTTTTGCCTTTGCAGCCATGGGGATTAGCTGTCTCAAACCCGGCTGCCCAGGAAAGCAGTCTGTTAAGCATTGAGTCCCTCCCTGCCTTTCAGTCTGCTCTTGTGCCCCGCTCCCTGGGACCTTTGGGACCCACTGTCACCCAATTCAGTCAAACAAGGTGAGGTTCAACCCCAGCCATGTGAAGATGGAACCATGGTGGAAGTGGATAACTGCACTTGTCACCCTCCCATGCGAGGCTGCCGCAGTAGCTGCAGACACCAAAGAGCCCAGGTGGGAGCTGGCACTGACAAACACCCCTCGCAGGGTCCCACAGGATCTCCTGGCACGTGGGTCAGCCCTTTCCCAACATCCCCAAGTCATCTTGTTGCAGCCACCAGCCAGGAAGGGCTAAACATCCCATTTCCAACCATTCAGAGCACACCCAACCCACGGGGACAGCCTGAAGCCGTTGCAATGGATAAAAAAATACATGCACACACGTTCTCCCTCCATCACACACGCTCTCCTACCAAACTCAGGAAAGCTTCAGTGAGAGAGGACAACTACCCCCCCCACAAGGGATGGGATGGCTGCAAAGGTGGAGCAGCCATCACTTGTGGGGATGCAACTAAATAGACCTTCCCCCCCTCCCAACCTATGGTCTTGTATTGGGTCTGGCTGAGACGGAGTTCATTTTCCCCGTATCAGCCCTCATAGTGCTGCGCTTTGTATGGGCAGCTAGAAAGGTGCTGATAGCACAGCAGTGCTTTGGCTACCGCTGAGCAGCGCTCACGCTCACGCAGCATCAAGGCTGTCTCTCCAACATTTCCCCCCTCACCAGTAGGCTGGGGGTGGGCGAGACCCTGGGAGGGGACGCAGCCAGGACAGCTGACCCAAACTGACCAGAGGAATATTCCATAGCATATGATGTCTGCTCAGCAATAGAACCTAAGAGAAAGGCAGGGGGAGGACGGGGCAGGAGGTTGTTATTACATTTGTCTTCTGGAGCAACCACCACGCGTACTGAAGCCCTACTTCCCAGGAAGTGGCTTGACATCGCCTGCTGATGGGAAGTAGAGAATAAATCTTTTGTTTTCCTTTGCTTCCATGCATGGCCTTTCCTTTTGCTTTCTTAAACTGCCTTTTTCTTGACCCACGAGGTGTTTTCTCCTATTTTCTCCCCACTCCCCGCCATCCTGCTGAGGAGGGGAGTGATAGAGCAGCTTGGTGAGCACCTGGCGTCCAGCCAAGGTCAACCCACCACAGGTCTTCATGTAGTCTAATTCACTCTGGAGATGCACTGAAATAAGTTAAAGACCTCATCATCTCTGGGAGAGAGTGGGCTTTAGGATGGCTTAAATAATCTACTTTGGCATCCCATGTTTCCCTAACCTATGTTCCCTTCCCCAAGTACCTGAATCACAGGTTCCCAGTTATTTAGGCAAGAGCAGGGCTTCGGTTTTTTCCTGAAGACCTGAAACTCCTGGAGGTAGTTAGGGACACCAGGTCCTTGTGTCAGAGGGGTGCACCAGGCCTTGACTTCTGCGGTACCAGTTTTGCCTTACCTTTGGGGCCGGGGAACGTCAGACCCACACCCCATGCCAGAAGCAATAACCTTTCCATATATTTTATGTCCCTCAGCTGATCTCTGAGCAGGTGGAAACTGAGTCCAAAATGCCAATGCAGACACTTGCAGTGGTTCCCCCAGCCCTTTTAAATTGCTCCTCTGCCCCAGTGGGATGTGATGCCAGGGCATGGGATGGAGACATCCCCCTCTGGTAGGTAGAGGGGCACCCACTTTCTGAGTGCCAGCACACCTTTCATGAAGCACCCGTTGGCCAGGTCAGCACCCAGAGCTCCCACCCCACATGTATTTACATGCTCAACTCCTTTCTTCCATCCCCAGACCACCAAAATCAGAGGAGGTGGGTCTCTAACCCGCTCTTCAGCATGCGGGGCTATCAGTGGTTGGAGGCAAACAGGGTCCAAGGGTCTCCTGAGCATTCCCCAAGGACCACAGATAATTTCTGTATCCCTCAGGGAGCAAGAGGATGCAAAACACATCTCTCCAAAGATGCACAATGGGAGAGAAACACTGGCAAAGCCCTCACCGTCCACCCTAGCCACAAAGCCTTCTTCCGCGGGCAGTCAAACCTGCCTTGAGTCAAACCTAGGTGGAGCTTAGCACCACCCAAGGATACATATTTTAAAAAGCTTTAGATACCTACAGGCCCTTCCCTACGATGTCCCCTGGCCCACCAACACTAATAAGCTACCAGGTAACAGTGCTGACTCAAGCACCTCTTACCCCGTGGCGGTCGAGGAGAGGCAGGACACAAGCCAAGCAAAGCCAAAGGTTGCTGAGAATCAGCCCTCACACATCCGCAATGAGCACAAGGGAAAATCGTTTTTAATGGACCTCCACTGCAGGGAACAGGTTGGAAATAACTCTCATCTATCACTTCCTCACTGCAGAGCATGAGCTGAAGGGTTTCATCAGCTCCACAGATGATGCAGCCCTTAGAGAAAGCTCATCCCTCTGCAATAAATGAGCCCACAAGCGTTTGCCAGAGGGAGAAGAGCAAGAACCGTGGGCCAGATGGTGATTTCCCTCGCTCTCGCTGAGAAGAAGTCCCTCTAACGGAGTTTGCCTCCCATCTCTTTGCATTGAAGTCTGCAAGCAGATTTGCTTGCCCAAAACTATGGCCAAAGTATCCAAAGATTTGGATAACCAAACTGCCTTCCAGGTCTCAGTGAAGGAGGGGAAAGGAAAACATCGGCCCAGGAGGTGAAAGCTTCAAATGAAAAGGAGAGAGGAGAGCTGGAGCAGTGGATCCTGGTGTGTCTCAGCCAACAGCTGGAGGTGATTGAGGGGAGAACCCTTTACCCAGGAGTGAAGCCAAAGGGGAGCTCTCACCATTACCAGTCACTGCCTCCCAGACAACAGCCAGCATCTTCAGGAGCTGGGTAAGAAACTCAGAGATGCTCATCCAAGAATATCCACTATCATGGCTCCTCTCCTCCAAAGGAGCAACTGTGACCATCGCTGGTGGGTGGTCCAGGAGCAAGAACATCTCCCCATCCTAACTCGGAGCATATCCAGGGTCACTGCTGGCTGCTGTTACCTTCTGGGGGGCACTCAGGGGATTTTCCCCACTTTCGGTAGGATTTGTCCCTTCCCAGAGGCAACTGCACCCCACCAGCCCTTTGCTAGAAGAAGGTGACAATAGCATTTCCAAGCAGGTTTCAGAGAGGAGCTCTGATAAGCAGTCAGGGCTGAGCAGGGTCCTGGGGTCACCAGGAGCCCCCAACCCAGCTGCAAATCTGCGGTGGCCATTTAAGGGACCCTCCACCAGAGAGCTGACTCCTTTGGGTGTCTCAGCACAGGATCACATGGAGCAACCCCTGTTTCCAGCAGGGACATCTCCATCCCCATCCTCTTGGTAGCACAAAGCACTTTTCCTTGCAAAACAGTTCTGTGGGGAATCACAGGAGACCTCTCTCCGACCACAGCAGGACCAGAGTGGTCCTGGGACCCCAGATTGACTGCTGTCTTGGGGTAATCTGAGTTAATTCTGCTGGACCTCAGTGGCTTTGGAGAGTTTGAGGGGTTTTTTTTTTCAAGATACACTTTATCCTTAGACCCCTCTTCAAACGCTGTACCTGGGACCATGCTACCACATCCTGGAAGAACTTTCCCAAAATTTCAGTCTTCCAGGGGTTTCCCTGCCTGCATGGGAGGAAACCCCCCCCCCCGCCCCGCGCAGGACANCCCCGAGATGGGAAACCAGGCAGAGGGCAGAGCAGTGTGAGCAGAGCAAGTCTGTACCTGCTGACGATGGGGTTTACAAGCACTGTTTGGAGGCAAAACCCTGCCAAGGTGCCTCACTAGACCCACTCTTCAAATAGAAACACATCCGTTGGGATAACACTGTTAATCTGTGCTGAAATCCCCAACAGGTGTCCTTAGGGGGCATAAAAACCTTTGCATGTAAAATACCCTTGCACCAAGTGCCTGGCTACCTGGATGAGCGGGGGAAAAGCATGTCTGCGTGATCCTACAAAGTCCCAGCGGTGGCAACAGCCCCGTTTTTGGGTGACTCTCACTAGGCTGTTGGGTTCAGATGTCTTTTCCCCCCCCACACCTTTTTTCCTTCTGAATGGGGAGAGGCACCGCAGCCCCGTGACGTTGCCAGCTCCCTCTGATTTCATTTTAATGAAATCATGCCCAAATGAAGGCTCCACGTCTGGAGTTACGACTCAAACCCCGTGATCACTCATTTTTATATATACACGAGGGAGGGGAAAAGCGTTTCCATAGAGAGGAAAAATATCACAGCCCTCTTAATAACAATAAAAGAAAAGCGAGGGTGCAGAAGTTCAGGGGAACGTGCCTGATGCCTCTCTCCTTGGAGTGAGACCGCAGCAACCCCTTCCCATCCTGAGCACCGAGGACTACTAGGTGAGTGCCTGGATTTCATTTATTAACGAGCAGCCCAGTCCATTTGCACAAACTTTAAATATTTCAGTGCTTTCCTTGGGAGATCAGGTTCCACATTTTTCTGCAAGAAAAAAAAAAAAGGCAGGATAGGGAAAAGCAGTTCAAGATACTGTGTAAAGAGACTGCCCCCCGCCCTCCCTCCTAAGCAAAGAAATATCTTTTTTATTATTATAACATTTTTTTTGGAGGCAGATCAGGCTGGGTAGCATGGGAAGGCTTTGGAAATCTTGGGAAATCAAAAAGTGGGGAGGCAAATCACTGCTGTGGTTAAAGGAATGGGGAGGAGAGGAGGTCACAGCGCCATCCCCACCAGGTCAGCTTGAATTTTGGAGCCCTGGGAATCAGCATCGTCAGGAGAGATTCATTAGGGAAGTGGAGGCGGCATCAGACAGAAAAAGTTTAAGAAGTGTACAGGTCTCATCCACAGCATCATTTTATTCCAGACTTACTTTTCATGGTGAAAAATTAGCTTAAGGCAGCGCCCCTGCTGCCGAGGAGCCCATGATAACCAGCAGATAGCTTTGTCCCCCGGTTCGCAGGGCTGCCTTGTCGGAGCGATCGACTTTTCTCTTTCAAAGCCGAGAGGCAGATCTTCAGCCCATACAAATGGTCCAGCCGTGTCTGTCAGCACCACCGCAATATAACGCCTGTACATTTCTCATATGCATCCCCACAATTTCCACCCTCGGCGAAGGGCACCCGCAGGCCACCCTCTGGCAGCGGCAGATTTAACTGCGTCTTCCTCAGATCCACAGCAGGCAGGTTTTCATCTATTCCTGCTTTTCTGCAGGAGGAGAAAAACCCAATTCCAGTTTCTTTCCTATTCCGTAAAAACTTTCTGGCATGCCAGCGCACAAAACCTCCATGCAAAAAAAAAAAAACTCCACCAAAATACCAGCTCGTACTGTCCCATCAGCGCAGCCGGACGCTGCTTTTCCTTGCTGCTTTGCCTTGATTTTTGCTCTTTTTGCCAGGATATCCACCCACAGCCACGGACCAGGAAACCAGGCGCTGGGCGCGGATGCATTTCAACCACATTTCGCCCTTGCTCTCCCTTTCCCCTCACTCTGAGGGGAGCTGGGCTGAGCTCCCCAAAGAGTTTTTCTAAACAGAAAATGCTCGAGCTGGCCACAGGGCCAAGCCACCCATTTCACACAATCATACGATAGCTGCCGGAGAGAGGTGAGGTGGAGATGCTGCTCCGCTGCTCTGGAGAGGGCAGCGGCAGCTAAAACCAGCTCAGCTCTCTCCCAGCAGCCGTGCTGGCTCTGCAAGGGCTTTCAGAGATGTTCCCATTTTCCATCCAGCAGCTTGGGGTCACACCGTGTGTCCCCGGGAGAGCAGGGGCTGCAGACAGGGGCGAGAAATTTAGCGATTTCTAAATTCATGCCCCAAGCCCCCCGTTGTGCTAGCAGGAGTTTGCTGAGGGGTGGGGAGGGCTGCTTCTTCTGGGGCTGAAACACAGCTGCAAAGGGGGAGGCTTTGGGGTGGGAGAAAGATATTCATCCTGTTAAGCTTTTGCAAGCAAAAACTAAGTCCCGGGATTTAAATGTCTGATTTGGGAAGGAGAGTTTTGGGCCCCGAATCACCCTTGCATGGGGGTTGTGTGCCTGGCATGGGTTTTTCTCCCTCATCCTCCAGCGATGGCTTTGCAGGTGCTGCCTGGGTCCTGCCACGGCTGCTGCATGTCCTTCCTCACTCCTCTGGACGCAGGCCAGAGTTAGGGAGGTAGTTGTTGCCTGGGGGAGCTCTGCGGGGTTTTATGCAGGGGTGAGTGAAGCAAAGTGGAAATCGTGTGGCTCCCTCAAATCCTGCCTGTACGACCTGCCCCAATCTCTCCCTCCAAGGGATGGCAAAGGGCAGAGTTAAGGGGATAAACCTGCCCCGGTCTCCCCCTCCAAGAAACAGCAAAGGGCAGAGTTAAGGGGATAAACCTGCCCCAGTTTCCCTCTCCACGGGACAGCAAAGGGCAGAATTAAGGGGATAAATCTGCCCTGGTCTCCCTCTCCATGGGACAGCAAAGGGCAGAGTTAAGGGGATAAATCTGCCCTGGTCTCCCTCTCCATGGGACAGCAAAGGGCAGAGTTAAGGGGATAAACCTGCCCCGGTCTCCCTCTCCACGGGACAGCAAAGGGCAGAGTTAAGGGGATAAACCTGCCCCGGTCTCCCTCTCCACGGGACAGCAAAGGGCAGAGTTAAGGTGACAACAGTTTCAGGGACTGTGGCTCAGTGGCAGAAAAGCAGGTTCAGGGTGACAGTTCCTGGGGACGAGTGATTTGAATTGATTTTGGATAGGTCTGAGGACATCTCCCCCACTCAGCAGCCCCTCGCGCAGCGAGGCACAGCCTTCATCCCCAGCGGTAGCCCCAAGACGCAGAAGTCCGCAGAGGCTCGCAGGAGCCATCCCGCTCCACAAGACCTTCCCAGAGGCTTCCCCCAGCCTCCTTGGCCCCTCCACACTCCTGTCCCCACGGGAGATAACTTAGCATCTCACAGCCCCAAACCAGCGGTGAAATCCCGGCCCCAGGCGGGGGGTCCCGGCACCCCTGGGGACTGTTCCCGGCCAGGGCTTGCCGTGTGATGAGCTTGCCACAAGATGGGGCCCGAAGATTGGGAATGCCAGCACACTTCCAGGCGCTTGGTGGGCCCCTGTGCCCTTCGGGCTGGCCCCGGAGACACTTGTCTGACCTCGATATGGGCAAAGACCCCCACCGGGAGATCCCTTGTGGCCTTTTAGGTGGCCTTTTTGAGCAGTCAGGTGGGTATACAGGGAGATGGGTGACTTCCCAGAGAGGCAGGACTCAGAGGCAGGGAGGTTTTGCAGACCAGGAGTGTTAGCCCAAGGTTTGCAGCCACCGCAAGACCCAAGAATGACCATAGATTTCTAGCAGGGAGTGATGCTGCTGTGCTGTGACTTTGGAAGTGCCCCCAGGTCCCCAGGCAGGGCTGTCCATAGCTGCGGAATGTGCCCCAGATGTGGTGGACGGGGTCCTGGGGATGGAGCCATGGGGTAACAGGCAACCGGAGAGCACCCAAGGCGAGGGCTGGAGAGGGGACACGGGGCCATCACACTGGATTCCCCCTCCAGCACTGGGACCTACCCCACTCTCCATGCCCTTTTCAGACCAAGTTGGGTGAGATGGGCAATTACCAACTTCAGGGAGCACAGAAACATCACTGGTGGTTTCAGGCTGGCCAGAGAAAGGAAAACCCACCTTTACGGCAGCTGGCGGTACCCACAGTTGGAGGGGGCTGCATGGGGACTGCAATGAGATTGCCCCAGGCAAGGAGGTACCCACAGTAGAAACCAGTTGTCCTGCAGCAGGCACTTGTGTTTCAGCAAAGGGATGAACAAATCCTCCCCTCCACGGAGTCTGCAGCCTTGCAAAGCACTTTGGACATCCCACCTCCCACCCAGCACCCAAAACAAAAGGCTCGGGAGTTGCATCTTGGAGGAGGAGGCCTCAAGGCAACTCATTCCCACCTGCCCTAACCATTAGAGGGGACCTGGGGGGGACCTGGGAGGCAAACCCAGGTCCGTGGGATGTGGGAGGATGGGGGATGATGGTGCTCTGCCCCGGGCCCCGCGGGAAGCTCATGCCCGTCTCTGCCCTCCCCTCACTGTTTCCACCGGGCAGGCCACCACAATGCCCCACACCAGGCTGCTGCTCCTCCTCGCCCTCCTCTGCGCCACTGAGACCGGACGGGCTTTCCACCTCTACAACGCTGCCTCCATCTTTAGCTGCCTCAACGCGGCCCTTGCTGAAGCCCAGAAGAGCCTCCCGGAGGAAAACGCCATCTTGGACAAACGCAGCTTCGACTCCCCATCACCAGAGGAGACTTCTGAGGACGAGGAGGGGGAGGACGCGGTAGATGAAGAGGTGGGGAAAAGGACGTTCCCAGGGGAAGGCCATTACAAATACGTCTCCCAGGCACAGGTGAAGGGGAAGACATACCAAAACCGAGCCAAGAGCGACCGCCGCACCAAGGTCACCCTCTCCCTCGACGTCCCCACCAACATCATGAACATCCTCTTCAACATTGCCAAAGCCAAGAACTTGCGGGCAAAGGCCGCCGCCAATGCGCATCTCATGGCCCAAATTGGGCGGCGGAAGTGACCCCCCATGGGGCAGGGGGGGACTCGGAGAAGGGCTGGCTGCGTGGGGCCACCACCTGGCCCAGCTTGCCGGCCAGAGGGGACTGATGGCCATGTATCATATCAGTGTTGTATATTTTTGACCCATAGAGCTACCTAACTTTCATATCTCTTCTTCCTCCTTCTCTCCTTCCCAATTTCCTCCTGGACATTTCCATGAGCGGGGAAGAGGCTTCTGTCCACAACAGGGCAAGGGGACGTGTCATCTCGGGAAGGTCCCTAATTAAAGCTACAATCTCTTGAGTTTCCAATGCTTTGTTCTCCCGTCGCCTCCACCTGGTGCTCCGTTGGGTCTCTCTGGGCCTGTAGCCTTTCCAAAACATCCCTCCTGCTCAACTTCACTGCCTTGTCCCCACCATGGTCCAGACCCTACTCCCTCCCATGTCCCCATACACAGGCTGTCCCTACACACAATCATCACTGCATTGGGAAGGGAAAAGCAAGACTGGTCGGGGGACCTCAATAGGCATTTCCCAGTTTCTCCCTCTGGGGACTCTCTAGGTTTTAAGGTTGTCTTGCAACCACCCTAAGGGTGCCCTAAGGGCACCTTCAGCAGTCGCAGCTGGGACAGCATCACCCTCCCCACCGATATGGCCCTTCCTGTGTGTCCCCAGGCCATTGGCTGGCCTCATCCAGGACCACCCCATGTCCTCAGGTGAGTTTGGACTGCAAGAGTTGCAGGAGCCCCCCTGGCTACTCCAGACACACCCCATGGGGTCTGACCATGTTGCCAGATCTACCCCTGCCCACCTTTCTGCCACTCTCCCTTTCCTGGTAGACCCCTGTACCAGTCCTGGGACTTCAGCTCCCCATACACAGACCATCCCCTTCACCCCGCTCTTTTCCACCCTCCACTGAGCCCTAGCTCACCAAGCTCCCACCCCTTCACCTTGGACTATTTATCCCTTCCCCTTTCTCTTCTCCTCCCAGCCCAGCTCCCAGATGAAACTGCGTCTCTTGGCCTCCGTCCCTGCAGGTAGCAGGCAAGGGAGATGGAGAGAAGTTTGGCCCTCCTTCTCCAGGAGGCATTTGCCAAGAGCAGCAAAGCAGCTCCCACCAGCCCCGTCCAGGTGTCCAGGGCATGGCCATGGGGAGCACTCTGGGTGGCACATTAAGAGGGGAGTGGTCTCCAGTTGAAGGCTTGGCAGATGGACCCACCAGCCATCTACAGATGCATAGCTGGAGACATCTCCTCTCTGCCCCCACTGGGCACCCAAAGGAGGCAACACAGCTGAAGTGACAACCCAGTGAGCCCATGCTCAGGTGGCCAAGGCTCCTAGCTGACCCACAGCCCAGGGACTCAGGACCCAAATTGAACTGAAGCCTGAGAAGCAAAACCTAAACAATACACCAGGCCCTTCAGCATCTTCCCCTCATAGCACGCATCTCCAGCAGACACCACACCAACATGCCCACAGCGTCTCTGTGCAATGACCTCCTCCTGCCTCAGCTCCAAGCGTGTCCAGGTGAGATCTTCCCTTGTTGCAATCTGCTGTAGCCTTGGATTATACGGCCCTTTATGTACACTGTATATAACTTTACACATTTTTATAGACCAACACCCTACACGTCCATTCCCATTGGTATATTGAGCTCAGTTCAGCAGGACATTGTCGTTGACCCCATTTTACACCCAGGAAAACAGAGGTGCACATGTCCAGTCACATCAGGTCAGGCAAAACGGGGCAGAGCAAGGTCAGACCTGGCCAGGCGCCCAGCTCGACGCACTCTTATCCCTTTCTGGGATTGGCCAGAGGTGTCCCCAGGTTGTCCAGGCTCAGCCTTTCTGATGCACAGGGCTGTCTAGAGGAGCCTTGGTACAACAAGGAAGGACAGAGGGATTTGCTCAGAGCTCAGGGAGAAATCATTGCTTTGAGCAGAAAATTGAAGAGATTTTCCTCAGTGCACCCCAGTAAGCTCCAGTAAAGCACTGGCCCAAGCTGGGAACAGGGTTTTTCCCGCCATCAGCTGCCATGGGGATCCGCACCAGTCCTGCTTGGGGTCCTTTCCCAGCACCAGGTTAGACATGGGGAACATATCAGCCCCGTGCTAGTGCCTGGGAATCAAAATATCACATGCCTGGGGCTCACACTGGGTCTTTCTTCTGCTCCCCTTTAACGAAGGCAATTAACATCGAAGCGACAGCATGAGAATGGATGAGCCAAGGTGTTTGCTGGCACCAGACTGTGCTTGCCCATGCAAAGCTGAGACAGGGACAGCAGATACCAGCTGATAGTGAATGATGGGAAAAGCAGAGATCCTCCCTCCCCAGCTGCATCCCCGTGGGGGAGTCTCACTCACACCCAGCACTGGCTTGGACAAACCCTTCCAAAATTAATCCTCCTTCTCAACCTCTGCCAAGTAAGACCAGGGATTGCTCAGAGGGGCTGAGACACAGGCAGAGGTTGGAAGAGCCTGATTTCCTGAGGAAGCTGGGCAGAAATAGGAGCACTGAAATCTCCATCAGCACCCAGCTGGATCTGGGAGCATGCAGAGCCAAGGCCACCATGCTTGGGAAGAACAGCATGGCTGGTTGGGGTGAGACATTCAGTTTTGTAAAAGCCAGGTGAGGATTTGGTCTTCCCCGCCATTTCATGCAGGGATGAAACCCAAACCCTCCATATTGCACTCAAAAAGAGCGGTTTGTTCAGGCATGGTTGCACAGCCGCTGCAGGCTCACTCTGGCCAACATATCCTTCTGCTTCCACTGCCAGGTCCCTTCCAGCCACTTCACAGTCCTTCCCCCAGGCACCCAGATCTACCCTGGCCTCCAGGAACCCCCTTGTCCTCCTTCTCCTCCTCACTTGCCAGTGTTCAAAGGCCTCCTTCACCCACATAGAGCAAACTGGAGATGCTGCAGGGGTTTAGACAGCCCCCAAGGACGGCAGGTCCTGAATCCCATTCTGGCATCAAGGAGACCCAGTGCTCACCTGGCTGAGGAAAGGAATCAGGCATGGGCATTGAGGATCCAGCCAAAAATGCCCTGCCACTGCAAGGAGGTACCCACATTCACATCCACATGGGCTTGGCTAGAAAAACCAAGCTGATTTCCAACTCTCGGGACGTCCTTTTCCCACTCCTGGGATGTCTAGCCCTGCTCCTGGAATGGCCTGCCCTGGTCCTGGGATGTCCTGTCCTGCTCTGAGCTGGGCCAGGCAGGGCTGTGGCCAGCTCTCCCAGGAGCTCTGCATGGATCCCCCTCAACACAACTCATGACACGGACAGGAGCACATTATGATGCAAAAGCCAAACCCATTCTTCAGAGGAGGGCTGGAAATTGCCCCCACTCTCAGCCCTAACTACGTTGACTGCTGGGTGGGTGCTTTGCTCTGCCCCATGTCCCTCTCATGTGCCTTTATTTTGACTCACAGACCTTTACCTTCCTGGCCATTTTCTGCAGGTTGAACCCCTGGGGGAGTCCCATTTTCTGTTCTCCTTCTTGTCAGGCCCCAACCCTCCCACCAAACTCAAGAAGGGGACAGAGGGTATCCCACCCATGTCCAGGACACTAGATCATGAGGTTTAGTGGCTCCAGTAGAGCCAGCCCCCATGTCTTAAGTCTAGATTAGATTTTAAAACTCGTCTTTCTGGCCTCTGGGACATCCCACGTCAGTGAGTTTCTCGCTTTCACGTATGCTGCACGGAAAATAAAACCAGTGTCCATCTGCAATGGGATGGTCTCATTGGTGCCTCTAAGACCTTGCCTAGTGCCACATACTGTCACCTCTCTCCATAGCTGTCCCAAGTCCTCCAGGGCATCCAACTTTCGAGGCTCTGCTTGAGAAGGTGCTGCCCTGGAGCTGAGAGAGACCAGTTTTCTCATGGCACCCGTGCTGGGGAAGCCATCCCAGCCCCATGAAATTACCTCAAGGCAGGAGCCGCATGCTGCAACTCCTGTCCATCCCCAGGACATTCAACAGATGTGCTGTTTGCACTTGGAAAAGTGGGATGGAAAGTAGAGAGCACATTTCCAGCCCTGAAGAATCCAAAGAAAGTCTTAAAAATTAGCCTCATCCTTTAAATAAATAAATAAATAAATGAAACCAGATCATCCTCCCCAGAAAAAAAAAAACCAAAACATTCTAAGTTCTTTTCCTGATTTCACAGGAAAGGCTCTTAGGCATCATGGAGAAAGCAATGCTGAACATGAGTACTCAAAAGCCAAAGAAACTCCAAACTCAAGGGGTCTGCAGGTGCAAGTCCTTCAAAGCCCCCTGATGAGCCCACATTGCTATCCCTCCTGGGGCAGAAACACCTGAACCCTTTGCCAGCAAGTGTTTGTACAAGGAGGGGGCAGGAGGAGGGAGCCCTTTAGCAGAGAGCCCAGCTCTACCTGCTATAAAAGGCCGAAGGGGAAGGTAGGCAGGGTGTGCTCTCTGTGAGGTGGTTGTGATTGTGGTGAGGAGCTCAGGTGGTTCAGAGCCATGGTGAGTAGCTGTGGGGCTTGGATTTCCTCTCTGGTGCTCAGGGCTGGTCCTTCCCAGCTCTGTAGGAGGGTCAGGCTGGAGGTAGCTTTTCTTTCCAGCTGGGGGAAGGTGTCTTGCCCTTGGCTGGGGGTTTCCCTGGGGATAAAAGTGGTTGTGGGTAACAGAGAAGAACATGAGCCCTGGAGAAGGGGCTCCTGGGGGTGTAGAGCTTGTGCTTGGGAGCTGGTTTCCAGAGCTGGGTTAGCCTTGCAAGACTGGTGTCCACCTCTTCCTAGCCTGGGGAGGGCTACCCTGCTGAAATGCCTTCAGACCTGCCTGTCCCTCTGCATGAGGATATTTGAAGGTCTTGTTGGTGGCATCTGATGCAAGACTCAGCTAGGTGCCCATCTGGTGCTGCTGTGGGGCTGAGGCAGACCTGGAGCAGGGGGTGAAGGCTTCTCCTTGTGAAGACTGGCTCAGTATCCTTGTTCTGGCCCTGGGGTGGGGGGTGGTTGAGGCTATCCTGGAACTCTTTGAGTAGGAATAGAAATGCAGTGGTGGCTGAGGGCTAATACATTGGATTCCAGCCCTCGGGACAGGACCCTCTGCTTTAGTGTAGGATGCTTCTGTGCTTGGTAGGGGTCCTGCTGTGCCAGGCTTCTTGCGCAAAGATTACTTGAGAGTTGCTGTGCTGGGTGTCCTGCCCAGGCCACAGCTAAAAGCAGGTGGTGAGGGCAGGCTAAGCCTTGGGTAATCCCATCGGAGACTTTCCTGTCCTGTAGCTCTGGGCTTCCTAAATAGTATGTGGGTTTTTCCCTAGTAAGCCTCAGTGGAAGTCTCCGGTCCAGTCCAGTCTCTCTGAGCCGAAAAGCCTGATTTGCACAGCCTCCTGTGTCAAGGAGTTCAACAGCTCAGCCGCACTATCTGCACAGGGACTCTTCCCTTCAGCTCAAGCCAAAACAGTTGCTTTATGGGGCAACTGTGCTAGTCTTGTCTGGAGAAGATGAATAACTGGTGCCTAGCTATCCTGGCTTGGAGCCTCTCTAGCTGCTTACAGCCATGCAGGATCAGCTGGCTGGATCTAGTCTAAATGGAGCTAAGAAACTACTCTGACAGTCAACACCTGAAGCCCAACAGCACAGGCTTCTCCCATTAGAGAGAGGCAGGAGTCCTCTGCTGCTGTCCATCTTGGTGGGGAGAGGTCTGCCTCTACCTCCCTGGGAAGGGCACGAGGAAGGAGTGTTCCACTGCTTGTCTAAGGCTGGCTGAGCTGAATCATCCCCTCCTGCCCAGGTGAAGTACCTGGGAAGGCTGGCTGTGCCCTGTCTTCTGCCCCAAGGCAGGATCATGTGCTTGACAGCTATCATGTGGTGTAGGTTCAGCAGCTGGGCTTGGTGGCTGCTCCTGGGAACTGGGCTGCTGAGCGATGTAATGACAGTGCTGGGGTGCAGACAGACCTAGCGCAATGCCCTAATCTCTGTGTCTGCCTTGGTGGGAGATTGCAACATCTCTCTGAAGGGCTAGTGGTGAGTTGTTGCTCATTCAGGGGCTCTTGGGTGCCTGCTAGGGAGAAAATGCCCAGCTGGGTGGCAGCCAGGGCTAATGCTCCCCTTGTCTGTAGGTTGTTGGGCACCACCTGGCCAGGGGAGGTTTAGACTGGATATTAAGAAAAATTTCTTCACCAAAAGGGTTATCAAGCATTGGAACAGGCTGTCCAGGGAAGTGGCTGAGTCACCATCCCTGGGGGTATTTACAAGCTGTACAGATGTGGCGCTTAGGGACATGGTTTAGTGGGAATTGGCAGTGTTGGGTTTAGACTTGGGCTCTATCTTAAGCATATTTTCCAACCTAAACAATTCTATGTGCTCTAGAAAGATGCCCACAAGTGCCAGTTTTAGTCTAATTCCTCAGTGCACATTTCTAACCTCCTCTTCTCTCCCATCCCCATGCAGAGGGAATGTATTTCTGTCCACATCGGCCAGGCTGGTGTCCAGATGGGCAACTCCTGTTGGGAACTGTATTGCCTGGAACATGGGATTGAGTCAGATGGCATCATCTCCTCCCATGCATCCTCAGGGCAAGCAGACTCTTCCTTTGGCACCTTCTTCAGTGACACAGGATCAGGGAAGTATGTGCCCAGAGCGATATTTGTTGACCTGGAGCCCACTGTCATTGGTAAGTCATGGAAGGGCTCCAAACCTCTTGGCGGGGGGGAGTATCTTCTCTGACCTGAAGAGTAGTGTTGGCCACCTGAACTCCTGGTGAGGCTGTCAGCTTCTGTGTGAAACTGCATCTAAATTAGTGCAAGTATCTTGGTAGATAGTGGATCTTGTGCCAGTGACACTCATGAGATCTCAACTTCCCCCAGATGAGATCAGGACTGGGACCTACCGCACACTCTTCCACCCGGAGCAGCTAATCAGTGGCAAAGAAGATGCTGCCAACAACTATGCTCGGGGCCACTACACCATTGGGAAGGAGCTCATTGACTCGGTTGTTGACAGAGCTCGGAAAATGGTAACAACCCTGTGGAGGGTCTTCTGCATTAGCCCTCTGGTTGCTGTTGCCCTGGCCATCCAGAGATGTGGGGTGGGAGGCAAGCAGAACTTGGTCAGCCTGACCATGCCACTGTGACCTGGAACAGCATGATGGGATGCATGTGGGTGTCTGCCTTGCTGCCTGTGACTTGAGGGGACAACAAGGCACTAAAGATGCCCCTGGCTTAAGCAGGAAAACGGGCAGCTCTGATTTAACTGCCCAGGCAAGATGGCTTTTTCCTAATGGATGTAGTGCCTGCTGTGTCAATCCTGATCCAACCTCCCATCCCAGCCAATGTCACAGCTCAGCTTGTGGCTAGAGTCTCCCCTTAGACCTCCCCTCCCTTGTGCAGCTGCCTCTGAGATATGAGGTTTTCCCCACGCAGACCCTCAAAAGTGCCGTGATAACACTAAAATAGTCTTGATTTAGGTGAAACCATCTAGTGGCCTCCAGATTCTTCCTTATCTTCTTGAATGCTAGGACCAAAATTGCACTCTCTCAGGCCAGGCCTCTCTTCCTGCTAAAAGAGGAGATAATTTAGAAGCACCTGCATTTGCTGTGTCTAACAGATATTGCCTGTTAGAAGTGGAAGGTCTGTGTAAGCGGTAGTAAAAAAAGGCCTTAAACTTGGTTGGTTGAACATGTACTGTATCTTAAATTAAGTCCAAGGAGACCAAAATAACTCCAGTAACTTGGTCCTTCTGGCACTTTCCCTGGTGATGCAGACTGAACGGTGCAGTGGACTCCAAGGGTTCCTGGTCTTCCACAGCTTTGGGGGAGGCACCGGCTCTGGCTTCACCTCCCTTCTCATGGAGCGGCTCTCCATGGAGTACAGTAAGAAGTCCAAGCTGGAGTTCTCTGTGTACCCAGCCCCACAGGTTTCCACAGCAGTGGTGGAGCCCTACAACTCCATCCTCACCACCCACACCACCCTGGAGCACTCGGACTGCTCCTTCATGGTGGACAACGAAGCCATCTATGACATCTGCAACCGCAACCTG
>VZTV01087638.1:0-20389 GCA_013400875.1 Anhinga rufa | reverse complement strand
AAAACTGGCAGTCCAGTGCCTCAGCTGGCAGTGGGGATGGGAAAATTTAAAGTGGGGGTGATATACTCCACGACATGGCACACTGTCGTCCTTTGCTTTCTGACAAAGGATAGTGCAGATGGTATGAAATGAAGTCAGTGGCCATTCTGGATAGGGCAGCCACCTTACAAGCTCCCTCTCCATAACTGGTTTTGACCTCAAGGCTTGGTTACTCCTTGACATTACTTGCAGAGAAGCAGAAGTGCAGGAAAGGAGAGTGTGAAGAGTATGGCTGAAAAAAGATGAAGGGGAAGAGAAGAAGAAAAAGACAAGGGAAAACAAAATAGAGGAGTAAAAGAAGCAGAGTGGTAGAAGAGTCATTGGGAGGTGGCTTCTCTGTTGAGTTAGGCAGGTCTGGGGGCTCTGAAAGCCACAAGTTTGTGAAGCTTCAGTTCTGTCCCTGGCAGCAAAAAACTGTTCCACACCACTGATGTAAGAGATGCTGGAATAATGTTTATTTAATTGCATGCACTCGGTAGGTAAGCATTTTTTGGATGAGGTAATTTATGCAGGGTGGAATCCCAGGTCTCTATTAACACAGATGCTGGTATCTGTTTCTATGGTTACAGTTGCAAAGCACAGCCCTCTGCTTTTAAGTTGTTTGTAAGTATATGAAACTGTCATCTTGGGAACAGAAATTTCCTGAGCTTGCTACCTTCCCTGAGGTAATACCTTTCTTTTAAGAACTGTTTTGAAAGCAAGTTTGAGAAAGACAGTTCTGCTGTTTTGACAGGAATAGAGGAAAGTATGATTTTCTTACCTGCTGAGAAGGCGTATGTGTCATAAATGAGACCTAGTGCAGACAAACAGGAGGGTGTGATAGGATTCTTGCTTGTTTGCTGAATACTCGGTGTGCCCCTTTTCCCAGGAGTATTTCTCAGTCAAAATCCTCTAGTCTCACTCCTGCTTACTGTCATTCCCATTCATACCAAAGCAGGGTGCCATGGTCTGTCTCTGCTGTTCCCTTATATCCAAGAGATCGTATAGAGGCATGCTAGGTACATAAGTCTGAATAATTCTGTTCTCAGATTTTGAGAGAAAATGAACCATAAAATGTACACATTAATAGAACTGGTGACAAAGTGATGAAAGGCTCAGCAAACTGCTAGCATGTCATACGGTTTTGAGAATTACACTTTTTTTGTCCAAATAATTAGTGTCCTGTATTTTAGATTAATAGGCTTTCCTGTCCCATAACCTTTTCCAAATTAAAATGTCTTCCAAAAGAAAATCTAATCCTTTCCAAAAACCTTCTTTGAATGTTGACTTAGAAATCAGTCACTGAATTTCTAGCTTTTGGGTTAGGCAATTTGCCAACAAGCACACAAGCTGAAACAACATTTTCTCTCTAAATTGAATTTGAGTCGAAAATGGAAAATGCTAGCACACTGAGGCAACTCAGTAGTGGGGTTTTTTGGGGAAAACTTTTGATGGATAAATATACCTTGATATGTCTCTCCTAGTTCCAGAGGCTTTCTTGTCTCTATTATATATGCTTTCCTGTCTCTAGTACATACTTTTCTGACATGCTCTTGTGTATAGAAGCCCTGGCTTCATCAAAATCAAAATGGGCTTTTATAATGAGGTGGTTTTATTTCTGGAAAACAAGACAAATTGTGCTATGGCTTCTCAAATACATGAAGTTATATAAAATAAGTTGCTGTTACTTCCTTTTCAAATCTAAAAATGGAATTTGTCATTGGTAAAAACAGACCTGCTAGTGCTCTCCTAACATGGGTTGTACACAGTAATTACAAATGTTGTGATCACCTAATTTTTAAATTTAGCACACACACACATACATGCACAATTCCTTTTTAGATGTTTACTGAGTAACTACTGTCTTTATAATGTGTAACTTAATATAAAAAGGAATGCAGGAGAATTTGTTTGAACTTAAAGAAATAGTCAAAAAAGATGGAAGAAAGAATCATGAGACATGGAGTAGGATGCAGAAGAGCTGAGCTGTGGAGGTAGGGGAAACAGAGAAGGAAGAAGGATCCAGAAGGAGTAATACTATCCAGAGAAAACAACATATTTAAATATTATCTTTTTGGAACTTATAATCTATGAGTCCTGCTCTCCCTCTGTACTTCCAGAGGCTTTGAGGAGCATCTGTAATTTTAGATCCATAGAGAGATCTCAGGTTCTACCACAGAAGTCTCTCTACATAGGAGAGCAAGAGCTTTTGATCATTGCCTGTACAATCAAGCTCTGATGACTTCCGCATATCAATGCATGGTAAATAAAGCAATGAGAACACAATCTGTGAGCTTCAACTCTGCCCTCTTTTGTAGAGAGAAGTCTGGAGCCAAATAATTTAAGAAAAAGCTTTCTTAAGAAAAGTTTTCTTTTTCTTAAATGCACTGAGAAGAATGCAAAATATATCAGTGTATGTGGCATTTGCCAATTGTGTTACCAGCTCAGTTCAGTGAAACTGCAAGAGGAAAAGGAAGAGGTCATTTTAGAGGCAGGTTCATTCTCCTGTTTGCCAGAATCTTTGGGACTCTGGCAGTGTTTTTTATCATCCAAATTTATTTTCTGTTTTTCATCATGAAATGGCAGGAAAAAAAACCACCCGACTATTTTCCTTGTCCTTTGACTGCTTTGTTATACATTTTGGAAGCTCTTTGCATGTTGGCTTCTTTTACCAATGTGTGTATACGGCATGTACCATGCTAGGACCATCATCTTTGTACATCTGGAAGTACTTCCATGGATATAGATTTAGTACCAAGTTCAATAGGAAATTTGCCCTTCTTGTTAGCAAATGTCACCTATATTTGACTTGTGTTTGCTAAAAACTTTGAGTTTGTTGTAAATAAGCTCCAATGAAAACAAACTGAATTATTATAGTCTGGATTCCCTTCAGAGTGATTTCTGGCATGTAGGAAATAAATTATGGTATATTCAAAAAACCAGCTGCTTCCATTTGGGTAGAATATATCATGATTTAATGAAGACAGCCATCTGCTCCTGAGTAAAATCCTAATTAAGCAATGTATGAATCAGAACAAAATTAGCTATAAAGCAATTAGTATTTTCTAAGTGTTGCCAGCAATGTATAGCAGCTAGTATCTGAAAAGTTTCTTTAAATATGGCTAGCTTTCATCATATTTTAATGTACTGAGAGGGCTATAAAGTTTCCATTGCCTGTAGCTGATACCACAACAAAGTCTCCATGGTAGAATTTAGATTTCATAGCAGGAGCTAAAGCATTGCATTGAGAACTGGTATGTCCATCAAGTTTTAAACTTATTAGTTTGGGTTTTTTCTGTTTGTTGCTTAGCATCACATTTAATGAATTATGCTGCAATTTGAATACAAAAGCAGCTGAAAAAGGCTGTGGAAAATACAACCCTGAACATTTTACAGGTAATCTAGACAAATTGAACAGGCTGCATCTCTGGGAAAAGCTTGCCTGAACACATTAGCATTTCTGTGCCAAAGTCAGATTTGTGAAGCTGACAATTAAAAAGGGAAACCTCCTCATTTAGCTTTTATGGCATGTCTCAGGCCTGCTTATGCAACCGTGCAAAAGGACACAGAAAGCTGGTTGAAGACATCTTAAAACTGCAGTTTAGATCGGTGTAATGTATGAATCCCCATCTCTGAGGAGACAAACTTTATACTTCACACAGCCTGGAAACTGATGCTTAAACTACAGGGAAGCTTAGAGAAATACTAATTGGTCCTGTACACTTAATATACTCTAAGGGAAATATACTTTTTTTCTGGGCAAATGTGAAGAAAGTGGGTCAAGTGTTGACCCAGAGACAGCAGCTGAAGACATGGGCAACCCTAGCTTCCTTGCTGGGCTGGGCCGGGCTTTGTTTGGGTTCCCATGCCACAGCTTCACCTCCAGGAGCATGAGGCTTGCAAAGAAATGACAAGAAAAGTGAAGTGATGGGATTGGCAGGCAACACCCGTGTGCTCTGGCTCACTGAGATACAGGAGGTCCTTGTGCGTTGTTTAATGAAAATAAATAACATTGTAAACAGCACTGCTGTGTATAAGCACCACTCTACCCTGTTTGTGGCAAATTGCTTCCTTTCACATGTATGACTTTTTTTCCTTTGCACTGTTTTCAAGAACTTGTAAAAGATAATATATAAAACAGAAACTACAGCTTGCTTGGCATGGATATAAAATTTAATATCCACCTGGACTCTCTCTGTCATGCCTTTAAGCTGAAGTAACTGTCTGGGTCAAACAAAAATGGAGTGGTTATATTATACCAGGGAAATTAGGTAGTCTGTACACAGATCAGCTCCTTGCCTTTTCTCAGAGACTTCAAAGAAGATGTAGACAGACTAAAACCATGAGACATGCGCTTCCTCTGCTATTTCGCAGTGTCTGTTGAATGGAGAAGAGATTTTTCTTTGAGATTCAGAGCTATGGTAGCAGGGTTTTATCCTGCTCTGGTCCATAGAGCCTCTGGCTTGCTGTGACACACCTATCTGTATGCAGGCGATCCCACCCCAGGACAGCCTCACACACAGGCTGCCTCAGACTAACACAAACCAGCCCCACAAGTGGGGCGCTCCCATCAGCTACCAGCCAAGACTGGGTGTGATAAGGGATCAGGACACACAGACCACACATCTATCTTTGTTATCAAAAGTACCTCACCTATGACTCAAACCAAAAGTACTTTTAAAATTTTGTTATGGTTGTTTGTGGTTGTTTGCTGCTTATCTCCAGGAGCTCTTCTGGTTTTGTTCCCTCGGATAGTCCCTGAATAAAATGTTCCAGTGCTGTGCTGAGCTGGGCTACAAACACTGCAGGCAAATTTTTTTTTCAAGTCAGACGTGAAGTTGTTCTCCTTTCCCCTTCTAGTCTTCAAATCAAACTTCATAGAACATTGGTAGTTTCTCTTATTTCACACCTAGCCTAAGCAACAGCACCTCTTTTAAGCTAAAACCCTCTGAAAGAAGAACTGAATAGATGTCTCTTGAGGATGCTATTCTCCTGTCTCTAGAACAGCAGCAGTTGCAACAAATCTAAAAGTTCCTTGGCAACTCTCAGCTAGAATGGCCTCGGTGGATAGCCCCCCATCCTCCAGCAAGCAGCTCTTCAACTCTGTATGAAAATTTTACACTACTCTCTTCAGGTATTTGGCTACAGTGCAGTTCTGAAGAGCAGAGTTAGCCACATCACGTTTTCCTTACAGGAGCTGGAGGGAAGCAGCTGCTTGTCGGGGAGCAGTTTGGAAGACCAGAGATAGAGGTCTGAGATGGCCATGCACGTTTCCTCTTTCCCATTAATGACTTTTCTCCTTTATTGCTTCCACACAGATGATCTGTTCTGCTGTTGCAGCTAACCAGAATTACTGTAAGAAGTACATTTTTTTTCTTTCTAATTTTCTTTCTCCTTTCTCCTCAAAATCAGATGCTGTTGTGAATCACTAAGTGGATGTAGCCAATGCAGCAGCAGTCTTCACTTGTGCAATCTACAGCCCCTAGCTACACTGAAGCTAATCTTTTTTTCTAAAGAAATGAGACACAGCATTGGACCGATATAAAATGGTATGAAATATGGTGGGGAGAGGTACAGTAACAGGGAACTTGCTCTACTTGTAGTTGTTTTTGAGCTCTGGTGTGGAAAAAAAGAAAGATAATGGGGGATTCCTTCTCTTTCCTGATGTAGTGAATACCTGTCTATCAGTGGTAATGCAGAAGATGAGTCTTTAGGCCTGAGTATGATTAACTCCATAATAAAGCAGGTTGAAACTTTTGTCTCAACTTCAGTAGAAAGGAAAGGCAAGCCCTACAAAGGAAGCCTGTTTATGTCACTTGAATACAAGGACCTACGTGCCATGAGCTTGCAGGCAGAATTTTTGATACATACTTACAGATATGTTTATCTAGGAAAACATAAAAGCAAAATGTAGGTAGCTGTGTTTTATCCTGCCAGCTGTGTTTATTCCAGCTCTAGCTTCTGATCTCTTTCCATGATACTCCTAAGCATTTATACTCCTGTCCTGGGGGCTGTCACTGTTTCCTTGCTTGGATAGTCTTCATAACTGCTTTTAAACAGGGTCTTGGCAGCTCTGGAGAAACTGTTTAGTGATAAATGCCCCATGTTGATACTTACAGAGAAGTTGGGTATGTTTCAGATATTACTTTGCAGAAATTCAGTATGTGGCTGACTTTTTCTTTCTAAATAAGTTTCAACTTGGTTACTAGAACAGTCTCTGTCTGCCATCCTGCTGTGAAGGTCTGAGCCTGTGGGCAGCTGACTGTCTCTCTGTTTGTTCTCTTGTCTGAAAACAGAGTTCTGAGGTGTGTGTTTTTCAACATCCAAGGTATTTTCAAATAAAGGCGTTCAGATACATTCACGGCAGAGTTGCAGAAATATGAGAGCCCCTGATTTGACCAGCCAAGGACCTTTTCTCTCTACCTCAGTGAGTGGGCCGATGGCCAACAAGCTGTCAGGACATCCTCCCTGACAGGAGGCACCTCCAGAAGGGCAGAGGACTCCCAGAGCTGCACCTGCCTCCTCCCAGCACCTGAAGGCATTGCCAGGGAGGATCTTCTGCCTGCCATAGGTCTCTCCGCTGGGGCCCAGAGCCTTTCTCCTCAGGTCCTGCTTAAATCTGACAGGAGCCTTGTGAGTGCCTTCACCCTGGCTCTTACTCCTCAGGAGAGGTGCCAGCGCTGGCTGGGATTGTTCCTGTGGGGGAGGCCACCGGCCGGTCCCGTCCCCTCGCTGTGCTGGGCCTGCCAGGCCTTCAGGCTTCCCTCCCGCTCTGCCTTCCCTCAGCAAGGCCATGCCTCCACCGGCTCCCACCCCTCTCATTTCTGCCACGTGCCTCCCTGTTGTGTGTACACCCCGCCATGGTGTACAGGCAGTCTGCAGACTTCTAGTGGCCGAACTTTGCTACAGGGATATGTTGATTGATAGGCCTCTGTAGGGATAGGATAAAGTTTGGTTGAGGACAGGCCTGGAGGACAGTACAGTTGCGTCCTCATAATTTGCTGCTGGCAAATGCCTTTTTATCTCCTCTTTGTCAGGAGTTGGGGAGGACTTTGCATCTTGATGGGTTTCTCAGGGTCAGCATGTCGTGGGCTTTGCATTTTGATCAGGCCTATCCCTAGAGTCATAATTCAGTCATCAGACATTGAGTTGCTCTGCAGTGGTACTGAGACACATAAGAATTAGCCAAAATGACACTTCCTGTGTTGTAATAATTTCTTTGTTTAGTGTTAACAGTGCGATTGGAACAAAAGCAGAGCTCCTGACCCACAAAGCTTGCGTGGGTGCAATAGGAGAACCAAGCAGTGTCCTAAATGGAGCACTAATGGGACCTGATGTGGCCATTTCTCTAAGCACAATTAGTCCTTGGTTCGTGCAGCCGCTGCTGAGGCTGGTTTCAGGAGGAGTGACGTGAGGAGACAGGGTGGGTGCTGCTGATTGAATGGGGGTGGTAACTTCAGCAGGTCTTAGTTCTCAGCGAAGAGAAGAGGCTGAGAAGAGGTACAGCACTGCTAACGAGGGCAAGAGGTGTTGGGACATGTGATGGGAGCTTGCAGGAGCAGTCAGAGCTATCTGTGAAAGCCATGATGAGAATTTTAAACGTCATGCTTTAAAGTTCAAGTTTTATTTTTTTTCCTTTGTCATTCCCCTAATAGCATTTCTCTGAACATACACTTTATTTTCAGTGGGACTACTGGCAGGTATTGCTTCAGGCAAAATCTAAGTCTCACAGTTGAGGTTTTATATCAATTACTTCTGCACTTGAACTTGTACAGATTAGTGATTATTGCAGTTCTTACCTAAATGTTCTGCTATGAACAGTATTTAAAAATAACAGGATTTAAAAATGGATCTAGTAGCTACTTTCAGTATGCTTCTTCTGAAGGTGATATTTTCCTATGTGTATGTCTTTTTTATTTGCAAATGATGAAAAGGTTTTTGAGGCATGAAAACCAGTCTAAATTTAATATCCCTTTTTGCAGCTCAAAATATGAGGAAATGTATATTTATTGGGCAATCTTACCTGCCTTCTGTTGGACTGTGATTGATAATTTCTGCCTGATATCAACAGAAAAGTCTTGTAATTATAGTGTCAGTTTGCCTGTGAAAGCAGGTCTGGCTTCAGCACTCAAGACAGAAAGAGGGTGCCCACGTGTCACTCTTGACATTTTCTCAGAAGTATTGCTGCCTCACTAGCTCACCTATCAAGCATGGTGAATTGCATTTCTTCTCATTGATTACTAGCTTTCCTGTGCAGCTGAAAGCATTGCCAGCTATTCCCTGACATGATGTAAAATCTGTTGAACACTTTGGCGGGTACATTGTGTTAAGAAACTGTATTTTTAAAGTGCCATTAAGCAGATGTTATTAATGTTGATTTTTTTTCATCTCGTCCCTGGACTGATAATATCTGTATTTTAATATGTATGTATGCATCAAAGTAGATGTGTCTCTACACCAATATTCTTCCATGGTGTATTGATATGCGGTTTTGAACAGAGCATTCATAAACGATATTAAAAAGGGTTGGTTTAGAGAGTGATTTTATTTTTCACTGTCACAAATCTTTAAAATCCACAGGGAGGGTTTTTTCGCCAATGGCATTAGAATCTTGAACACCTTGCCTGACGACATTTTGGAAATCACACCTTGTTCCTGAACATCCTGAGAGTTCTGTATCTCCTTGTCAAAGACGGTGTGGTTATTATTTACTCATATAGTGCCAGTAGTGTTCAGGGGCGGTAACAGTCTTGTAGTGATCCATGTTATTAGATTTCAGTGGTCTGACAACAATTTACCAAATGCCACTTACTATATGAAGAAGGGCAAGCTAATAAACCTGTCCTGTCCTATCAGCCTCAGCACCAGCACTCATGCTTGCTTCCTGGAACACCTGAGGCATGAAAATCATCAGGGTTATTTCTGATTCATCTCATTGTTAAATAGAAACAGGTATTTACAGAGAAAATACTTTGGGTGCCCATTCCTTTGTGCATGGGACACCTGTGCAACCAGGCCTTCTCCTAGAGCATTTGGGGCGTTTGCTGCATGGTGGCTGGTTGATCCACGCGGGTCAGTGGATGTGCTAGTTTTCTCCTGCAAGTGAGAAGCTCTGCTGGAAAGTGAAGCTGGCTGGGCCCTTACAGATTGTTCGAACTCGGGCAGGGGGATCTATGTAGAAAAGGGCCGGGTGCCCTCTCTTGGCCATGTTCACAATAGCAGCCAAAACCAGGACTTCAAAATAGCATCTAGGAATGAAGCAACATGACTGCTTCGATAATGGAGAGAGGCTTCAAGACTTGTGAGCAAATTAAGAGAAATGCTTATTTAAATGCAGAACCAGGAGCTGAAGATCCTAATCTAAACCCACAGTGCCTCTCTAGCTTTGGTTGAGACAACTAACTTTGTGATCTCTGTAGTCCATCCCAACAACAGGCCTAATGAACCTCTGTACTGTTCCTTAGGTACTGATAACAGCTACAAATGAAAGAGTCAGAGAGCCCGGTCTTATTATGGACTTTCCTGCTTGCCTTGCGCCATTTATCACAGCAGTCTTTTGTCTTGTAATTTACATTTTGATGAAACACTGCAGCTATCACTATTTCAACAGGATTGCATTTGAGTGGCAGCTGTGGGGTTGAGGCACACATGTGCCTGTATGCTGATGCCAGCACTTTAGGAAGGCTTATTGGAGACCTCCATGAAATTTCTAAGGTTACTCAGTTTATCAGCAACCCAACCCACAAATTCAGGAGCTACAGTATGACAATCCTCTACTAGAAAAGCGTATTCTGATAATAAATAGTGGTTTCTCTATTTGTATTTAACATATGAATAAAAATAGGCTGGTTAAGTAAGAAGAACATTGGTTCAGCCTTTTATCAGTCAGATAAGAATGCTTGTATTAACTAGCAAATAGACAGTTTAGTGAAGGCTACTTCATCTACAGAAAGTTCTTCTCATCTTAATAAAAGAAAGCATTCTACAAAGGATTTAAATGATAAAAAGATGTAATAATCTCTTTTTATTTATGCTGAAGACCAAGCTAGCTATTGACTGTAATGGAGTTCAGGTGGTTTATATCCGCTGAGGATCTAGCCCCATTCTTTCCCTGAGGTAGATTTCCTAGCAATTTATTGATGGGTAAAAGGGAACATGGATTAGAACAAAACTGGGTCTGAGCACTGAAGCTGTACCCTGTTGCTGTTCCAGGCAGCTTCCAGGGGTAAGAAGACAAGACTGTTAAGTAGCAAACACAATGTTAGGAATAGAATGTATGAGCTCTATTTCCAGCTCTGCTACGGGCTTGCTATGTAACTTCAAAGATCTCACCAAATGTCTTAATAGAATTGCTATCTGAAAATTACAATCACAGGCATGTTTTTGGATCCATATGTAAGCAGTGTTTCATAAACACCCTTAAATGTCTAGTGGAAAGACACTATTTGAAGGTTTGTTACTGGTTTGCTGTGTGGCATTGATAAAAACACAGCAGTTGCCATTACAAGACAGACAGCCCTTACTGGTAGGATGATGCTTGCATCTGCGTGGGTATGTCCATATTAAATCTTTCACCTTAAGTAAAACTCTTTGATGTCCAGAGTTTGGGATGGAGCTAAACACTTGAGTGCACGTGGGTCTTTCGAAAAGTGCATGGCTTTGAGTGAATTTCCCTAGACTGAGAAAGCAGAAGGATTTAGAACAAGCTTCAAGTCCAACAGAATGTATGTGGAGGCAGGGAGCAAACTACCAGTTTTGGGCAGCCATGTGCAAGAGGACAGAGGAGAAAGACAGGCCAAGGCCACAGTGATAAAAGGGAAGCTCAGAGCTGAGGTATCTGAAGGGTCCAGGGAAGAGTGGCCAGCTGTGGATCAGAATCAGTTGCAAGACAGCATCAGTCTTTCATCATCGTGGTCCACTTTTAATGTGAGAACCCTTGATGTCCTTTGTGCTGCAAGAGGCTTATCAGATCTTGTTGCAAACCAATTCTTGTTCCTGCTAATTAAAACCAGAATGCATTCAATGCTGAAATGCAAGATACTCATATAATTTACTTGCATTCTTCTACTTGAGTCAAAACACCCCTATGTGAAATGGGAGTGCAATATGCTCTGACAGCCTATGTACGGTGTTCATTGATCAGACAAACATTTCCTGAGATGCATGATAAAAAGCAATTTCTAAAAGCCTTAGTGCCTAGGACAAACTGTGCTGACTGCCCAAAAAGGCTCCCTACTGTTGTCTTGTATGGAGCCGTTTCAGCTTATAAACAGTGGGGGACAGAGTTATATTTTCATGTGTTTTTATTATTAATTAACAAAAATCCCGAACAATGTTTGAACAGCAATCCCATGTTTCCAAAGGTAGGTGCTTCTGAGGCACATAGGGTTCACACACCTCGAGGTTATACCTCATTAGTTTACTTATGCTGCACATCTATATATCTCTGGGAATGGAGTAGGTGTTACATACAAATAAAGGATGTGGGTGGAGGAGGGAAGAGAGCTGAATTATTCACTTTCCTGCCTTGCAGCTTGTGTAATCATGCATGCCATAGCAAAGTGAATGTAAAATACCATAAGCAAGGTGTGGAGCTGGTATAAATTGGTACAGCCCTGCTGAAGTTGACAAATGTGTCCTGGGCAGCTTCTGTGAAGGGTTAGACCTGCTTTATATTCACTGCTGTGAATGACTGTAAAGAAGAATCAGGTCTGAGGTCCCAGGCCTTGTTTATGCATACTAAATAGCCATGGGAAAGCAGGGGAGAATGACCTGAAAGTAAAGGTCTTCAAATATTATTTTGAGATGTACAGGTTCCTAGACATCTGTACAGGTAACTGGACTCTGCTGAAGCAGACAAGTATCAGCTGGCTGCTCTTGGAGAGGATGGAAAATTGGGGGCACACAAGAATTCCTGCTCCAAGCCATCGGTTGGCTCTGTTTTTTTGATACTTCATAAGCAACGTAGATTTGGAATAGAAGTCTTAGTCTATGTGACAGTGGCATGGGTTAGTACACAATGCAAATGCAAGGAAAATACCACATAAAAAACTAATGTAGTTTCTGAGTAATTAATTGCTCAGCACTGGTAAAGCAATGTAATCATTTATTAAAATAGACAAGGTTCTGTGTGCGATTCACAGCTGAATTGCCTGCTAATTAAGAAAGAGCTAATACTCGTTTAGATAATAGTCTTGTCAATAATTGTGGACAAAAGGAAGAAAAATTTTATTAACTGGAAAATAATGGGTTGGATGACTTCTGGATATTGAAATCTGAAAAAAATACTGAGCTTGAGAGAGATTGCTACAAAATGGTACCAGACACTTCCTGTTGAGTGATTATGTTCTATTAGACACCTGCCAGGACACTTTTCTCTCATCACTCATCATTATCATTGGTTATAGTTTTATTGTGTATTTGATAATGTACTCAAGGGAATACTTAAATATGGTGTGGGGGAGTAAAAAGGATGGGAATAAAAATTTGATTGTATTATGTTTGTTTACCTACTGACAGAAATTCATGACTTCATAATATGGTATGAAGACACAATTTTAAAATGTCTGTATACATTTCCAAAAAGTCAGTGAGGGACAGTCCAAGCCCTAGATGGGGTTTGGGCTACATCCAGTAAAGGACTTGGGCCTCACAGAACATACCTGGTGAGGTAAATGGCTTGCAGAGTGGGATTCAGAGTGGTTTTCCTGGGGAGACATGGCAATCCAAAATGAAATACAGAAATTGGAGTTCCCAGTAGCAACAGTAAGTGCAGGGACATTCTGAAATCTATTCTAATTTCCAGCACAGATGGCTCCATCCTTGTAGGTTTCATGGGCTAGGACCTTGCCTTTGTTCCTTCCAAAAAACTGATCAGATTTGGCTCTTTTCATTTGCATGACCAACAGTGGTGTCCCTGCCACCACCACCACCTTAAGCAATTACCTACAGGTTATGGCATTTGTCTGGAAAGTGGAAGACTCAGATTTGCCCTTCTCAGTATTCCAAAACCTTCTATTTCAGACTTACGCTTTAGGGACACTTGTATGCCTTAAACATCTAGGCTTTGCAAGAAGTGGATCTGAGTTCTTCGGATCAAAGAGGTAAATTGCACAGTGTGAGCCAGATATCACCTTGATTGCAGGGCATCAGACAGAAGACTATATAGTTCTTTTTCTGACACGCTCCTGCAGTCTCTGGCAAAGCTTTCTCTTCTTTTTCATGCCAGAAAAGTTTACATGTTTTTCTATAGACCCTAGGGGCAAACTTTTGCATAAGTAATCTTAGAGATGTGTTGAGTAAACTTCAACTTCTGAGTGAATCATTGAGGTTCCCTTTACAGTCCCTTTCCCTAGAGAAACAAGACTCGCTTGGGTCAAGTCTTATTATATTGCAAAGCAGATGTGCAAAACAGGTTGGGTGAATCCTGCCTAAAAATACTTATTTCTTTCCTCTAGGGATCTTAAAGCAACTAGTTCAAGATACACTTTTAGAGAGAGGCATACATATTAGTGATGTCCCTATAAGATAAATCCCTCTCTAGGTCTCCCACAATAGAAAGTCAATGGAGGAGTTAATACAGGGTGAAAAATGGACACTGCTCCCTGTCTCCTTCAACTTCTCTGTCTCAGACTTCTTTCAAATTTACAGGAATCATACATAGTTGTAATTGGTTGTCCTGATGTTAAAATCAGTTGTGTTTTGTTACTGGCCTCTTTGCGAGGATCAGTCTGCAAGCTTGCATGTCTTTTGTTGTTTTGCTTTTCTAAAAGTCCTCAACAAAGAGCATGGATCACTGTAACTCACTTTGAGTTACCACAGCTTTTCTGAGAAGATTTTTTGATGTTTTAGCTATTCCCCTTTTCTGAAGTTCATTGTCATGTTGTTTGTATTGGAACAATTTCCTTCCTGAAAACACTGAGCATAGTATAATCATGGAGGAACTGGTATTCACATGGTGCTGTCCTCCTTTTCTTCTCCATATCTGCTTTCAGTCTGCATTCATAATGTTTTGGGTTTGGGACTTGTGGACCTAGTGAACTCACAGTTCATTGACCGTGACATTGAACAGTGAGATGTGAGCTGTTACAAATGAAGTTACCAGTTAACTTGGCTCTAAAACATATTTTAAGTCAGTTTTAATTTGCAGCATTCTTAATGGAGAAATACAAAGATATGTTGCAAGATGCTGGATGTCTTGGAAACCCATAACATTTACAAAATAAACCCTAAATAGAAGGAAATAAACTAGTTGCTGAAAAGTTGTGGCGAAAAGGAAACCTGATCAAGTTTCACTTCAAACACTGGAACATGCTGACTATATAATAAAAAAGTTATGAATATGTGTCCTGATAGGTTTCAGTCCTGAATGCGTATTACTACATAGCTAGATTGTTCTTCTTCAGGTCTAGACAACTTTTCAAGACTGAAACTGTTCTGTATTCAGATGGTTCTGCCAAAAAACCCCAAACAAACAAACAAAAAACCACAAAATAACTCGTGCCCAATCCAATCTTTACAATGTAGTTCTGAGTATAATGTGAACCAAAACCCAGCGTGTGCTGTTATCAGGTGGACTTTTTGGAAGATGAATATGTATGCCACAATTTTAATTTTCAAGTCCTTTCTGATGAACACTTATGTCATCACCTACTGCCATTAGGGAACCTGTCAACAATCTCTATGTAACATAGTACATTATTAAGGAGATTTAACTGATCACAGTCCATAGGTAACACATGGGTAGCCCATTGGTGAGAATTTACTATTTGCCAAGCTCATTCCATTCCTTTGGGTTTTGTTTGCAGTGCCCAGGCTGAGAAATGCAATTTTTGTCTGATTGTTTTTTTCTTTTTGCAATTTGATGCTAAATCAGGAGGGAGAGGCCTCTCTTGGTGAGGACTGCTCTGCTGGTTTTGGCTGAGATAGTTAATTTTCTTCATAGTAGCTAGTATGGGGCTATGGTTTAGATTATTGCTGAGCAGTGCTTACACAGAGTTAAGGCCTTTTCTGCTCCTCACCCCACCCCACCAGCGAGTGGCTGGGGGTGCACAAGAAGCTGGGAGGGGACACGGCTGGGACAGCTGACCCCAACTGACCCAAGGAATATCCCATACTGTATGGCATCATGCTCAGCATACAAATCTGGGGGAAGAAGAAGGAAGGGGGAGGATGTTCGGAGTGATGGCATTCATCTTGTTAAGTGTGATGGAGCCCTGCTTTCCCGAGGATGGCTGAACATCTACCTGCCCATGGGAAGCAGTGACTGAATTCCTTGTTTTGCTCTGCTTGCGTGTGCAGCTTTTGCTTTACCTATTAAACTGTCTTTATCTTAATGTACAAGTTTTCTCACTTTTATCCTTCCAATTCTCTCCTCCATCCCACTGTGGGGGTGTGAGAGTGAGAAAGCAGCTGTGTGGTGCTTAGTTGCCAGCTGGGGTTAAACCATGACAACTGAAAACACTTCCGAATCCAGAGATGAATGAAGTCTGCTTGTCTACAACTGTACTAGATGATTTTTGATTACTAGTGCTAATGAATGTGAGGGCTTAACTGATGGTCCTAGAGTGAGGACAAAGGAGGTAATTTGCTCGAGGGGCTTAACACTGACATCTTAAAGAGAGAGTTGTTAGAATGAATTCAGCCGTGCTCTCATGTCAGGGCCATCTATTGCTATTTATTATAATTTCAAAACCCCACATCTTTAAATGTTTTAGTAGGTTTTGTCTTGAACAGTACAGAGGACCCATGTAAACTTTGTCATGACATACAAGATCTTGCCAGGGAGGATATATTATCCAAAGATGGGAACAGTCAAATTCATGATGATATGATTTTTTGTAATGGTAAACATTATCAGGCATAGGTTTACCAAGACACTGGGGACACAGTTTGGGCTCATAAATAGACCACTGGGTTAGACACCTTAATATTCAAGTGTCTTATACTTGATCACATTTATGTTAGATTTGGAAGTTCTTTAGATCTTGTTATGTCTCTGTATAGAGACAGTGTACATGCAATAAAGTCTAGTAAAACTAATGGACCATAGAAGTCTGTGACTTCACACATTCTGAAATTTACTTTGAATTAGGGACATGAATGAGCATTAAATTTATAGCAAAATTCAACCAAATTCCCTCACAGTTTATTCAGTGCAAGAACAAAACTTTACTAAGTGTTTGAGATTCACCTGGTCTCTGCCTCAACCTTTGCCTCTCATCAGGTTCATCAAAACTTTTAGGAAATACAGCATCATTTTGATGAAAAGCCGACAAGATCTCTAGGATGATACTGAATTTTGATCTTGTTTTGCAACCTCGATCTTTTTTTAAAGAAAAGTACAGTGGCTTTTAAGAGGAAGAAAAGTGTGATTGTAGATGGTTTAGAGTATCTAGAGAGGAAAAATAATACTTCATTTCGTTCCTCCAGGCTCTTAAAAGCTTCTGGAAACTGATGAACCTTTCAGTAACGGAGAAGTAGGAAGTCAATGTTAAACTATAAATGTCATGCCAGTGTCAGATTTCTTGTCTTTTTAGGGATCTCGCAGCTTTTACCTACACTCTGGCTTAGCCCTTTTCATGATGTGATAACAGCTCTGAAAGGCATGAATGTTTTTATTTTTGTTACCAGAAACTTTCCTTCTCTTTCATTGCTAAGTTAAAAATAAAGACAAGAAAAACTAGCTGAGCAGTTCTCTCTCCCCCTAAATCACCTTGATGTTTGCTGTTCCAGACAGGCTTATTTCCCAGCTTTGCCTGGCTGTTTGGTATGCTGGTAAAGAGAGGAAGGATGCTTAAAAAAATTATTTCTGCAGAGTGAGACTCAAGGAAGAAATTACTGAAAAATATCTTTTAGTCTATTTCCTCTTGGATTACTGAACTTCCTTCTGTTCAGTCAAGGTATTTGGACAGCTGTTCAATCAAGCTCTTTCTTAGAGGCCATTTACCCATAGCATAGAGACCCCTCTGCCAGGGTCACCTCACTCCATTTTCACATGCATCCGAACAGCCTCACCATCCCCTTGTATCACTATAGCTCAAATCTCCACATAGACTCTTGATAACTACCTATCTCTTGTCTTTATGCCTTAGGCTGTGCCTGTTCAAAAACTCCTCTATACTATTTTATTCCTGGCTCTTCCTCTCTTATATTCTGGTTGTCCATATCCCATTGGCTCCTTTCTGGGCTGCCCTGCCTCTTTCTGCACTCCCACCACTTGGCTGCCTGACGTGTCCTGATGTTAACAGCTGGGCCCTTGACACTGTCTTTCTATGCCCGCACCAACGGCTGACATTGGATTTTAGATCTCATCCATTTGTAAGCTTTGATCTGTTTCTGGAGATAATACTCTAGCCTCCTGGTGATTTAGAAAGACACTGTTAAAACTGTTTACATGTAATTCATCTTCATGACCATGAACGTAACTTTCAAGTCCAAATCTATGGCAGAGGCTAAATTCTACCAGTGCAGAAGCAGGAGAACTTACTAAGCCTTCTCACATATTGGATGCTTACTGGATGATAAATTCACCTTTACTGTCGTGGACAAGAGCAGAAGGTAGGCTGGCACTGAATCTACCTATTAAATATTTACACTCTCCCCACTACTATAAATTAATAGCTACTGAATGCTGGAACCTTGGTAATACTGGCACTGAAATAACAGGTACAAGTGTTAGTTGGCATTGGTTGGAGACATTATCCTGGGCTCCTGTCCTCAGCAGACACAGCTGTTCTCAGATGACAACTGGACACTGCTGAAACAGAGCTGCTCAAATAGTAACTCTAGGATGCTGAAGAACTACAGGGACAGGAATAGGCAACTGGGAAAAACCTGCCATCAAACTGCATTAGAAGCTGTAATGGCACCCAAAAATCTTGGGAGTATATGGAAAGCCCCACATGTAATAAAATGGGAAGACTGAAATTCTTTTTTCACATGTAAGATGTCAATCAGCTGAGCACTGTAGCTGTATGGACACCAACGGGCGAGAACATAATAAAAGCGACAAAGGAGATGCCAGCTGCCAAAAGCCAGTGCCTCACTGGTCAAAAGAAAATCTGAAAGCTGTCTGTTGATCTAGATAGGTGGATCATAGTTCCCTAAAGGGGAAGTGAAATGCCAAAAGATGGTGCCTGGAGAGTTTCTGCTTTTCAGAGCTCGCTGCATCCCCACCAGAGCCTGTTTTTCCCTCCTTTGTGCAGTGTCACCATGGAAAGAAGGGAAGAGTTTGGCGCCTCATATCACTCCAGTGCATTTCATGCAGGTCTGAGAGCAGAGCCTGGCTGACACTCAACAACTTCTCTGCCCTCCTCCTCTTGCTGCCAGATGGAGCCTTTTTCTTTCATGAAAGCTACTGATCATCTTCCTTCAGTACAATGGCCTTCAGGAAAAAGGTGAATTTCAGGCTTGTGGTCTGAGAAACCTCTTCATTTTCTCATCATTTTCTGCACTGAGTGCAGGAGGGCAGCAAAGTTCTGGCAAAACTCCTGCCACCTTTCTTTTGCAAAAAAAGGCAACTAGCTAGCAGTGCCCTCAATCACAACCTTTGAGAGAGATGCCCAAAGCATAATAAACAGGCTGAAATTATAAAACCATCACTGTCACACAGTTTACAAGTTTTTAGCTGAGCTGTTTGTGCTTTGCTGGTTGTTTTCATTCTGCATAGCAGCATGTAATTAAAATATTCGTATGCAGATTGCAGCCCATTTAGGGCTGAATCCTGCTAGATGCTGAGCAAAATTTGGATAGTGCTGAGAGATCTCAGCTGCCAGGGAAGTGAGAGGAGGCTCAGAGTAGTCTGAGTTGCCCAGCATCTGGCAGAGTGCCTTAACGTTGATTTGTTCTTATGTTAGGATAAAACTGGCAAGGAACGGGGAAACAGTTTAGTGCTCAATTAACAAACAGCCTTTAAAAAATGTATTTTACTTTCTGCCTTAGGCTTTGCCTTAGGGCCAGCCCTGTTCACAGAGGTAAGACTAAAAGAGCAAAACCGCTTATATACGTAATACCCTGTAAACAGTTATCCCCTCTGTAATATGGGCAATTCAAAATATCTCAATGTCACAGGTACCTCTGGAAAGCGAGTCAGTCAGGATGATATTGAGTCAAGTTATTCAGTAGAATATCTAAGATAAATTTTTTTTTTTACATTTTTGTAGTGTTTGAACCAGAGAAAGTAAAATAGTATGTTTTGGATTTGGGCATAAAGTAGACTGGGCTGAAAGAGTCATATGGCTCTCGTCTAGGGCACAAGAATCACAGAACGGTAGGAGTTGGAAGGGACCTCGAGAGATCATCTTGTCCAACCCCCCTGCATGAGCAGGCACACCCAGAGCAGGGGGCACAGGACTGTGTCCAGGCGGGGTTTGAATGTCTCCAGGGAAGGAGAAGACTGTTGGGAAGGGATAATATTGTAGTGCAGAGTTCAAAGCTCTCCTGCTGTTGGATTGTACATTAGATACATCTATTAATGATGACAGTGGCTGCTTCTTTCCTGTTGCACTTCGCAAAGGTCCAGAGGGCCTCTGCTATACCTATGGATAGTTTTGACTGACTCACTTGTATATTCTTACCAAAGGTTATGTTATGGCAAAGAGGAATGTTTTTGGAGAAGTGTTTCTGAAGACGCAGTGGAAGTCATCTCTGCAGAGTGACTGTGACTGGGGCTGTGGTACTGTGAATCACCTTCTAGGAGGAGCTAATGCCTGGAGAGAGGATGTCCCACTGCTCCTCACCCTGTCTGCAAATCATCTAGGACACTGGGGAATTGAGACACTTCAATACATTACAATCCTTTTACTCCCTTAATGGGGTCAACTGCTATACCACCGTGGCTGAATTTTCTAAGGTTTTGCAGAGGTCTTTGTGGAGAAGTTAAAGCTAATCAATACAAGGGCAAGACAAGCATTCATCTGCTTTATCTTACTAAGTTTATTTCTGATTATCTGACTTTATGAGATCTTTTTGCCTCACTTTCCATTCAAGACAAATTCAGCTGGTATCAAGAGAGAATAAATCCTTCCAGAGCAAAGTGATTCACTGTGAGTCTGCATTTGGTTTGTCTATACAGTTTCCCTAAGTTATTATGACAGTGCTGAAATAGGAGATCTACTTAACATTTATATTTTTTTTCTTCATTTTGGAGAGTAAAGAAAATGTCTGATCACACGCTTTATTTGCTCCCTTTAGAGAAAGGTACAGTGTAAACTTTCTAAATGAAGCTGATTCAAGGTTTCTCAGCACTGCAAGCCAAATTGAACTTTGCCCCAAAGACAGAGCTTGGGGCCGCTCCTGCCATGGGGAAGAAAGGGATAAGCAGAGGGGATATGTGAGATGTTGCATGGTGAGAGAATGAGCCTTGGGGAAC
>VZTV01087627.1:0-12517 GCA_013400875.1 Anhinga rufa | reverse complement strand
TTGCCTTCTGGACAGGCCTGTGTTCTGCAAGGGTTTCTAAGGTCCACTGGTGCTCTCCAAATTGTCACCACGGGTGACGTGTAAGCTTACAAAAGAAGAAAATAGGCTTTGTTTTTCTAGTTTCTTTTCCATAATTTTAAGGAATTCCCAAGCCGTTTTGCTTCTTGAAAGGCCCTGACTTCATGAGTGTGAAACAGTAGTTTCTGTTGGGTAATTCTGATTTCTGGTTTTAAAACAGAGGGAGTGTTACATTTCTGTATGTTTGTAGGGAGCCTGGTTTCTCAAACCGAATGTCTGAGACCCCACCCAAAATTTCTTCTACCCTAGAAAGCGAGTATCTAGGCCTAAATAAACAAATAAAATCTAGCTCCCTCTGTGAGAGCAAATGTGGCAAAACTTATAGCACTTTTAGTATAATTGTGTTAAAAATAAAAAACATACAGTACATTTTTTTCTACAGTGAAAAATGTTTGTACATGTTTTAAATGTTTAGGTGGCTAATATGTGTATCTTATCTCTTTTAATAATGAAGAGATTAGATTAATATGTATGTATGTTTCTGTTCTAGGAACTTGAACAATACAAAAGAAATGCCTCTAAATCCTGGAAAGAAATGGATTTTGACCCTGATTGATGAACTGCTATAGGTGTCTCCATTTAACATTTACAAAATTACTTTAATCATTTTAACATTACACTAGGAATTTAATCTGATGCAGTTGAAAATATACAGTATCAAACTACAAAAGTAACATTTATTAAGCATTCCTGTTATTACGTTAAATAAAAATCGCTGTTTATTCATTCAGTCCAAATTTAAGCATATCTTGGTAGTGACACAGAGTTTTAAAAAGTGGGGAGAAACCAATTCTAGACTGTTCAGAGATGGGTTTGAATACGAAGACTGGCAAGAGTCAGTTCTACCTATTTTGTAATTTATAACACAATATTTGATTTATTCTTTAATGCTTCCACCCCAACCATGTATGTAAATATAAACTAGTTTTCACACCCAAAATATGAAACTGCATAGTAAAGTATGCTAGGCATTCTTTTCCTAGTTCCTTGCATATGTAATTCAAAAGCAAAGCTGAAGAACATATTTGCATTATTGTTCGATGTATTTGAATAGTATAATGTTGTAGTAACTTTGCACAGAAGTCAGAAGATGACGTTTCTTTCAAATACTCAAATGCTAGGAAGCCAGTCTGATCCATTTGGCAGATACCTGGTTAGTGGCGGAAGTATAATTGATTCACACGCAGCCTAAGCTGGTGAAGTGCTAGCCTAAACTGGGTACGGCTTTTTGTCCGCGGGCATCCTCGCTGTTGTGAGATGGCCTGCGCATTTTGAGACTATGCAAGACAAGACCTAGATTAAAGCCAGAGGTGTCTCTTGAGAGATAAGGCTTGTTGGTAGAGAATACATGTCTGAAGAGTCACCTGGCAGACCAGCTCGTAAGGATGGTCCCTGACGAGCAACCCTACATGCGCATAAAAATGGCAAAGACAAACTAATACAGTATCTTTCCAGCTGTTTGAAGTTATTTGTTATTTTTAACATATTTGTTCATCGAATGTTTTTCTGATACAACATTTGTATCTTAGAATATTATACATAAAGATATTAGAAAAAAAAACCCTTGGCCTCACACTGAAGTGGAGAGCTTGCACTAACTTGAGGATTTCAAATTCTCGTTACAAAGTGTATCATCTCAAAGCTATCAAATGAATATAATTATATTATTATGGAATTTTAAGAGAGAAATATACTTACCTCCTTGAAGAAATCTCTAGCTATCCCTCTGTAATAAATAATTTCTTCACTAAATATGCAAAGTAAGTTATAAAATTTAGTAATTCTGCATCGGTTAGGCTTTCAATTTTGAGAGGTACCTATTCAGATTAAATGGATAAATTAGAGTCTCTGGCATGTTAGTGAGCCCGTGAGAATAACTTCTGAAGATGCAGACTACGTCGCTTCCAAGAACTGGCAAACAACTTCTGTATTTTCTTCCCTGGCTAAATTGACATTTTATTAACAACCAAAAATTTGTTCTAGTAATTCACAAACTGCTTCCAAAACAAGATTTACAACTTGATAATGAAAAGAAGGAACGGATATAAATAACACAATTGTCTTCTCTCATTTACTGTCATTTTTACGATATTGCTTAGAGATCCCCTATGGACTGATTGTAAAGTATGCAGAAGATTGAAGTGGAGTGATTTCTTGATTCTGTCTTTATTTACACATATTTGGTTTGTTGCGTTTCTACAAATCCCCCAAATGGTATCAAAACAAAGCATAGGAGTGAAAATACAAGATTTACTAGCAATTATACCTCTCTGCTTGTTGGTAATGGTTAAAAAACAAAACAGTGTGAAAAAGATTAGAGCCCCATCAATATATTGCTAAAAATTGACCGCAACAGCTGACTAAATTAAACTCAAAAAGTCCTTTAAAACATGTAATGCCATTGATTATGGCTGATTTGGGAGTGGGGTGGGAATATCAATAGCAGGAAGCCATTCACCCTCTTCAGAGAACATGGTTTTTCAAGGTGGAAAACATCCAGTTAGAAACAGACATGAGAAGATGAAAGTGTTCCTATATGGATAATCACTTAAATTGTCTAAAATCCATCGGTTTAAGCTTTCAACCATAATCAAGTTAAAAGTGTTTTATTAGACATTGTTAGCACTGCTACTTTTTTATTGCCTGCCAATAATTCTCTCCCTTATTTTGAAGCTCAGAATTGCTATAATGGCAAGTGCTGGTAGAAAAGCATAGAGTATTAAGAAATCGATGGTGAACCGGGACAGTGCACCAGGAAAGTTCTTTTCAATGAACTGAATGCCGTGAGTGAAAACACACGCAGCACTCACTGCAGTGGAACTGTTGGCTCCACCTGTCAAAAGAAACAGAATTTCTTTAGTAGGTGAATCGGTAAAATTAAAACTCAGGCTTCAGTATCTAGGGCATACATTTAATATACCTAGCCCTAACGTTATTTTCATGATGAACTGTACCCGCAGCAATATTTCCCATCATTTTGGAATAAGAACAGACAAGCCATAAGTTTCTGCAGTTAATCTATGCCATATTTTTTTGAAGGGAAGAATAAAGGGTCAGTAGGAGCCTTCTGCTTCGGTCATGCCAAACAAAAGAAGATTTATGGCTTTTCAGACACTTTATCTGAAGGGCCTCAAGAAGCAAGTCGCCCAATGTGGTAGACTTACGGTGTCCATATTTGCCAAGCGCTTCCAAAATTCAAGAAATGGAGACTGTTTGAAGGGCACATTAAAAATCAGCTGTTTATTATTACTACCAAAGTCATGGATTCACTTTCTAACATTTGCCATCTATGCTCTTGTAATAAAGAGGGACAGGAGAGATTAATGGATAAAGAATATATGACCTTGGAGAGGAGCACAGACACCTGGCTACAAAGCCCAGACCAGCTTTGGGTAGGTCCAAAGCTGTAAGTTTTACCCCCGTTGATGGATGTTAGCTCCTAACCCTGCCAACCTGATTGATTCTGGTGTTTCGCCAGTTACCTGGCTCACAGCCCGACAAATCCAAGCTGCTCCATGTATGCCACAGTAACATACTTGAACTGAAGCCTCACTGGTGTGAGAGGAAACATCTGGCCAGGTGTTACCCGTCAGCGCTCCCTGCACTGATGTTTGATCTTGTATTGTGCAGCTCTATTGATCTTCTATTTGTGTGACCCTGCTCCGATAAGCATATGACAGGCTGCAAAGCTTACCTTCCAGAATGCCCCCAAAGGGGGAATAAAAGAACAGGTGAAGAGGAGAAAGATGAAAAACTGAAAGAATGAGAAATGGTTGAAAAAGGGAGTCAAGCTTTTGTCTAGCTTGCGGAGCCAATGAGGAGAGGTGCTGTGCTGGACCTTGTTCTCACCAACAAGGAGGGACTGCTGGGAAATGTGAAGCTCGAGGGCAGCCTTGGCTGCAGTGACCATGAAATGGTGGAGTTCAAGATCCTTAGGGCATGGAGGAGGGCGCACAGCAAGCTCACTACCCTGGCCTTCAGGAGAGCAGACTTTGGCCTCTTCAGGGATCTGCTTGGTTGAGTACCATGGGATAACACCCTGGAGGGAAGAGAGGCCCAAGAAAGTTGGTTGATATTCAAGGATCACCGCCTGCAAGCTCAGGAGCGATGCATCCCAACAAAGAGGAAGTCAGGCAAAAACACCAGGAGGCCTGCACGGATGAACAAGGAGCTCCAGGACAAACCCAAACACAAAAAGGAAGCCTACAAGGCGTGGAAGCAAGGACACATGGCCTGGGAGGGGTACAGAGAAATTGTCCAAGCAGCCGGGGATCAGGTTAATAAAGCTAAAGCCCTGGTAGAACTAAATCTGGCCAGGAATATCAAGGGCAACAAGAAAAGCTTGTATAGGTATGTTGGTGATAAAAGGAAGACTAGGGAAAATGCGGGCCCTCTCTAGAAGGAAACAGGAGGCCTGGTTACCCAGAATGTGGAGAAGACTGAGGTACTCACTGAGTTTTTTGCATCAGTCTTCACCAGCGAGTGCTCAAGCCAGACAGCCCAAGCTGCAGAAGACAAAGGCAGGGACTGGGAGAATGAAGAACTGCCCACTGTAGGAGATCAGGTTTGAGACCATCTGAGGAACCTCAAGGTTCAAAAGTCCCTGGGAGCTGATGAGGTGCATCCGTGGGTCCTGAGGGAACTGGCAGATGAAGTTGCTAAGCCGCTATCCATATTTGAGAAGCTGTGGCAGTCCAGTGAAGTTCCACTGACTGGAAAAGGGGAAACATAACCCCCATTTTTAAAAAGGGAAAACAGGAAGGCCTAGGGACCTACAGGCCAGTCAGTCTCACCTCTCTGCCCAGCAAGATCATGGAGCAGATCCTCATAGAAACCGTGCTAAAGCACATGGAAAATAAGGAGGTGATTGGTAACAGCCAACAGCCAACTAAGAGCAAATCGCCTGACAAATTTGGTGGCCTTCTCCAATGGGGTTACAGCGTTGGTGGCTAAGGAAAGAGCAACTGATATCATCTACCTAGACTTGTGCGAAGCATTTGACACTGTCCTGCACAACATCCTTGTCTCTAAATTGTAGAGGCATGGTTTTGACAGCTAGACCACTGTATGGATAAGGAATTGGCTGGATGGTCGCACTCAAAGAGTTGCAGTCAACGGCTCAGTGTCCAAGTGGAGACCAGTGATGAGTGGCGTTCCTCAGGGGTTGGTATTGGGAGCGGCGCTTTTTAACATCTTTGTCGGCAACATGGACAGTGGGATTGAGTGCACCCTCAGCACATTTGCTGATGACACCAAGCTGTGTGGTGCGGTCGACATGCTGGAGGGAAGGGATGCCATCCAGAGGGACCTGGACTGGCTGGAGAGGTGGGCCCATGCGAACCTCATGAAGTTCAACAAGGCCAAGCGTAAGGTCCTNCTTATAGCAGCCTTCCAGTACCTGAAGGGGGCCTACAAGAAAGCTGGAGAGGGGCTTTTTACAAGGGTATGTAGTGACAGGACAAGGGGTAATGGCTTTAAAGTGAAAGAGGGTACATTTAGATTAGACATATGGAAGAAATTCTTCACTCTGAGGGTGGTGAGGCACTGGCACAGGTTGCCCAGAGAAGTTGTGGATGCCCCATCCCTGGAAGTGTTCAAGGCCAGGCTGGATGGGGCTTTGAGCAACCTGCTCTAGTGGAAGGTGTCTCTGCCCACGGCAGAGGAGTTGGAACTAGTTGATCTTTAAGGTCCCTTCCAACCCAAACCATTCTATGATATGGTATTATAGTACAGCTTTACTAATTAATAAGCTTTTTTAAAAGAAGTTATCTTTAACTTATCAAAATACTTTTATTGTATGTAGAAGGAAAATAAGCATCAGCATCTGATTAAAATTATTTACAATGGATTTAAAGGCCTTTTTTTTTACCACTTACCACATGTGAAGTTTAAGTCATAAAATTCATTGACTATAAGAATCTCACTGCTGTATTTTTGAAAGGTAAGATAACTGAGTATTTTAAAAGGTGTCGGCATTTCTTCGATGGTCCTTAAAGAAACAGATAAGTTAACTTGGCTTTTGCTAATTCTACCCAAATTACAAACAAGCTCTCATCTTTCATCATAGCCTGCTACAGAAACAGTTCTTGGCTGTACATGTAGGGTTTTCAAACATAAAGTCCATTTTAGTGCTAAATGAGGAGACAGCCATGACGGCTGTCTCTGACTTTGGTACAGTGTCATAACGTTCAACCTTGACTTGTTTATGACAGTCACAAATAATTCTGTGAAGTTCTTTTGATATTCACATTGCAGAGATAGATTGAAAGTGACAAGACCCAATATAAACCTTAGTTGCAAAAATGTGTTGCTTCCAAAGTAAGAAATCATCACCCCCTCGCTCCATCTTCAAAACCAAAAAAGACTGAATATCAGTTCATCAGAACATTAATAACAGTACAAAAATGAAGCAAAGAATAACGAGAAGAGAAAGAGTCTGAAACGTTTGAAATAACATTATTCAACAAGACTGGTCAATTTCTGCACCTAAAATACTGCAAGAATTTATAATTAAACAAACAAATGAACAGAAATAACCCACAACCCAAGTCTCAATGCTATTTTTAATATCCTCCATTGCCTGAAGTTTAATCATCAAATTGAAGTTTAATCATCAAAAAGATTCACAATAATAATTAGCAATGGCTCTACTGTAAAACAAGGTTAGAAACCACTCTAATATTTTTGTAAAGTTGTCATTAAGGCATTAGCCTACAGTAGCAGGAATAACTCTCTTGTCACTATAAAACATACATCTTCCTGAAATTAGGGAGGGACCAAATTAATTAGGTATGAACTTAGTTTTATTTGATAAGCAAGTATTAGCTGAGATCTACTTTGCAGAGACACAGCATCATCAGCTTTGTCAAGACTCATGCTTTTCCTGCGGAAAAGTTGATGTCATCTTTTGTTAGGCTTACTTCATTTTCATTGGAAAGATCTCAGGGGAGTATATCTCATTTTCTCAACATCTCAGGAAAACTATTTTTGGCAATTTATTATGATATGTTTCTCAAGAAATAGTAATTTCAGTATTGACAAATACAAGAGGAAAAGTGTTCAAAGTTCATGCACTTACATTGCAAAAATATTCATTTGCACAGTAATAGAGCAAGTGGATCAGAATCTTCCTGCTTATTTACTAAAGTACTATTTATATGTAGTTAAGTTTGCACAGAGAAAAAGTGTCTGAAAAGTTTAATGACTAAACTGGAGAATAACACTAATAAGACAGTTGAGAACAACATTGTTAAAAAACCATCATTCCTAGTGTTTAATACCCGATACGTTCCAGCAGTTACTAGAAGTTGTAAGATTTTTTTGGTAGAATCCTCTAATGAAGACAGCATTTCATGTGATGATATCAGCATAAGTAAAAGAATTGAGCTGAGCTGATAGATAATAATTGCTCAATTTTATCTTCAATTTATTTGCAAAAAGTGGAAAAAGTTCATATATTTGATGATATCTAAAGTTATTAAGTGTCTTTTTTGTGTGTTTAGGACAAGGTCTAACATGATTAGGCAGTTCTACCCCGCAGGATAACAGATGCACTGTCCTTCCGTTGCTACCTGTGCATTATCGTGCTTCAGCAATACAGACTGTTCATGAAACTCTTCTATAGGGAGATTATTTTAACATTAACACCATAATGAAATAAAACTTTCTCCTACCTTACTAGTCCCGTTCCCACTATCACGCCTGCTGAATTAAGTAGCACCACTCCGCTTTGGACTATATTTGGGTTTTGAACCACGCCAAGTATAACAAGCGTTAGTAGTTCACCGATTACATGGGACGCCAAGACAACAGCAAAGAAAATTCCAAATCTGGAGGCATCAGGATACAACCCTGCAGTCCTGTACAACAATGAGCAAAAGAACAATTAAAAAACACTGTTTGGGTACAAAACTTGGAATGTAGCTTTTTGGTTTTATGTTATGTTATTTATTTATTTATTTATTGCAATTACAGCTTATGCCTTAACCCGTAGTATGTTGTTTGGAGCCTTCACATAAAGGACATCCACTTAATATCGTGACATAAGTGCAGATATATGAGGTTTTCTCCATCTAGACTAAAGAGGGCAATGTAAAGATGTAATTGTAGCAGAAATCCATGTTGTTTCAAGATAACCACCGTGGCTCTTACCATCCCTTAAGCGAACATCCTCCTGCTTTTAGAGCCTATGTGGTGGGAGTTATTATACGTAAGTCACATATTTAAAGAACGTCTTTATGCAGATAATTAACGGATGGAATTTTACACTTCTGATACTGCACATGCAAATGTAAAAATAGATATACTCAGGTAAATGGAAGGCTAATTGAATTCACCGCCCATGTAATTCATCCAAATGCAGTTTCCTCCATACTCCCGCACTCTTTAATACAACACGCTGTTCCCAGCTTTTCCCTAGCTCACCTAAGGAAGAAAGGTCTTCCCTCCTCCCAGGCTGTACTAAAAAGTTGAGAGGCCAGCAATTGCTAGGCGAACTTAATTCAGCCTTATAGTGTACATGACAGATGACAAACCCTTTTATTACATGGTGACATATTACTCTTTTTCCAAAATACCTCATACAAAAATTGCCTCACCCTAGGTACACACTGCGTGCTTTGCTTAGCTAACAAGCAGCTATTCAACATTTTATTTTCTTTTTCATTGCTCAGTGCAAGACCCTATGTCTTTTTTCAGTGCACCATGTTCGAACATGGTCTTAAAATAGAAGTATTAATTTTCTCACAGGTTTCCTGTAGCATTTTTTGCATGTAATACCAAAATAATCTATATTATAAATAGATGGCTGAACATTGACTTCAAGTATTAAACATTCAGCGAGCTTGCAGGTATTTAAGAACCTTTAATCACAGATCGGTGCAGAAGAAACAGCTCTCCAAAGTCCTAGCATACAAGTATCACCTCTCTGAAGTGCTGTTATACTTCACACAGAGCTATGTAGATACAGACTAGTAAATCTGGGGTACGAATAGAAAGAGAAGAAAGCCTAAAAGAGAAGAAAAAAAAAACAACTCAAAAGAGAGAATATTACAGCAATAGAACAGTTGGATAATATCAACTGTTAGAACATTGCCCAGAGGTATCTTTAGCTAGGAAAATCTGCATAAACAGAGTACATTTACTTGATTGCAAAAGTGGCTGTATTTGTTCTTGGCCAGAGCTACCTTGTGTCTGATCTGGTAAGAGTTTGGGTCTGTCTGACCCAAACTGACTGTCGCTACAAACAGAAGCTCTGAGAGAAAGGGCTTGTAAGAACACATACCAGAGGCTATCAAAGCCTCTCCAGAAGTTAGTCCATCCAGGAAAGTCTAGTCCTGCACAGATACAATTTTCAAAATTTCACAGAGAAACTGCTTGCCCTAAGAGGTCTAAGGGCACTGTGATATCACTCTGACACATCACTGATGGCTTCCAAACAACCACAAGACAGCGAAGATATGCGGTATCTGTAAATATTATCCATTAACCACAACCACGTTCTTTATTGTTGATTGTGTCTGAAGCTACCAAAGCACAAGGGCAAAGTCTCTGCCCACACAAATTTCCCGTTCATTAAGAAGTGAGAGTGACAAACAGCAGCTTATCTCCAGGAGCTCCACAAACCTTCCCTCACTGAGCCTGAAAAGGTGCTTTCCAAATGGCTGCCTTCTCGGCAACCAACTCACTAGCAGGCAGAACTGGAAGGGCTCTGGTGAGCACAGTGCATCCTCTAAATGCTTAGTGGGAGGAGGAGTAATTTCTGTTTGTCTGTGAAAAGGGGCTTCTCAGGGAGCACTGCCTGAAGCAGGCAGCACTGACAGCCTGCAGAAATCAAAGCCCAGGTAGCTAAGGGGACAGAGAAAGATGGCCTTGCTTGAAGAAAACTTTAGTGCACTACACACTGCTTCTTTCATAATTAGGAAAACAAAAAACCCAGAAAAAGCTTGAAAAACAGAAATTGGTCCTGACTATGTTGCTATTAGCTTATGCCAGCAGCCACGGACTGTATTCAGTTCAGAAAAAGCAAGTGGAAGGTAGGAAATCAATGGAACAGAAATGAAGAGCAGACCTATATGATAGGTAAGACAATGAACAGATGAAATATTTCATCATCCCATTCTGAGGTACTACTTCACAATGATGCGAGGAAACGAATGTACTGGGGGAAAAAAGCCAGCTTTACAATCACACCCTTTCTCCCACTATTAGAAATCCATTTCAGTGCCTTTCTCTGGAGAGTGGAAGAGAGGGATCCAGACCTCATCGCTTCCATATGCTGTAGCTAAACTCCAAATGTCCCAAGAAATATGAAGCTTTGTTACTGTCACATACCCATTGTTGTCTTCTTCACTTTTTTTCTCTTTTATTTCCTGACTTTCTAAATGCAATGGAAAATGACAATGCCCACTTTTGGTATGATACAAGAACAATAAATGTCCCAGGCCTACTGAAACTTCCCAAGTTACCTAGAGAACTGGTGTCTTACTCATTTACTCTGTAAGTGTTTTAAAACTGCCTGAAAGAGAAGGGTTAAAATTAAGTCACCTTCCCTTAAGCTTCCTCTGTAATCATTCTGAGAGACAATAGCAGGAAGACATGCCAGGAGGCCTGTTGCTGTCATGGGAATTGAAACTGATAACAAAAAGAAAATAACAATCCAATAGAGGGTACAAGTGCTTACCAGTATATAAAGGTGCTGAAAATGGCCACGCTGATGACACTGAAGGGCAGGAAATGCACTATGTAAGCTAAAAGCATTTGCCACTTCTTATACAAGCCATCTTTGCTTTCTTGGTCACTGATAGCACGTAAAGGTGGGACTGGATTAAATATATAAGAAATAAATTAAATCACCATTGAATAAAGAGACCAAGACTTGTTGCTAGCAAAGATGACCAGAAGCAGAGACAACTTTGAGAACATCTGAGAAACATTCTGTCTAAACCAGTCTGATCACTTTTTTCCCCCACGATAAATGCAAACCATGCTCCCTGCAGATTGCAGAAGGTGGTAAGCTTAATGAAAGAGGCCTAACTAGGCAGCGCAGCAGGACAGCCTTCTCTTTTTGCGGATACAAATTAAAGACATGAAAAAACTGCCTTCACTGGATAATTTCTTGAGGTGCTGTGATCCCAAGGTGATGACAGCAGTGTATGTTCCCTACATGAGCAGAGCAGTTTTTAGGGCTGTAAATAGAAACTACTGTTGGTCTTAGTACAGCAGCTGTTAGAGAAACACCTTCTAAGAAAAATGTAATCACATAATACTGTTAAATCTAATTTTCCTTAATCGTTGTCAAAGCTGTTTTGTACTTGTATAATTTCCATGTCTTTGGTTTTGATCTCACTTCAGATGTCAACTACAGACCTAGACCTTGTCCTGCCTTTGAATGCTAGATGCAGGGAAGTGAAGGGCTACTGCACCGTTCAGAATAAAGCCTCCACACGCAGGCCAGCTGCAAAAAGAGAAAGGCAGGGACCAGGGCACATTCCTTCACTCAGTGCAGCGAACCTGGAGCCCCTCCGATGGGCTAATATTTTTCTATGGTGTGAAGCTTCCTGTTGCTTCGCCTTTGCATTTCATGCTTCTCTATCAGCTCTGACATTACCTAAAACTGTTAAGATCCTTTAAATGACTACCTTCAAAAAAGGCTTTTTCTATTTACAAAATAGCGGCAGCAATACCTGCTGCTGCACATCATACAGGAGAGAAACTCACAAAGGGCAACAGCATTGAGCATCCCTGTGTAGGGGGGGGCACTGACGCACTGGTAGACCAGCCCCACACGGTCCTGCACAGCTCCTTTTTGCAGGTCATCCCTTAGTCTGAGAAGGAAAAATGCTACAAACAAGCCAAATAACAGATTCTGGAGGAGACGCATGATGATGCCCATCTTATCTCTGGAGAAGTTTCTTGTTGTCCTCCTGAGAATGAAACAAAACAAAAGCAATATACTTGTTAGCTATAACTGTCATGTGTTGGTAGGGTATTTAGCTTTGAACTTACACACACAGTATCCACAAAAATGTAATATATTAAGAAAGATAGAGACAAGTACAGTGGTAGACCAAAATAACCAAGAAAGTGCATTTATACATGGAGGAAAAACCCAAAAGATTAGTAGACAAGAAAAAAAAATTTTCTTTAAAAAAGGGGAAAAAAAAAGTCTTACCGTAAAAGAATCCATAATTTGTAAAAGGCACTGGGTGAGTCTTTGTTTTTGAATGGTATTGGTGGCAGCTCTTTCATACACTTTGTTCTTTCGATGGCTGCCAGTACTTTGCTAAAGATCTCCGAGTTTTTGTAGGCTGATACCATTACCTGAACCCTACTGTAGGTTTTGAGTTCACGTTCCTTGCTTCGGGTGTCCACAGATGTCAGATCCACTGCAAATTTACAAAGTGTTTACTATAGACACATCACTCTCCCTTCATACCTC
>VZTV01087621.1:18159-28811 GCA_013400875.1 Anhinga rufa | reverse complement strand
AACAAGCGACAAAGAGCAAGCAGTTCTTACCCTGAATGGCTCTCTATACTCAGCTATCTGTGAAAGGATGTGTTGCAATTACATTACCTTAGAATTTCTACTTTGAATTAGACATAGTATCTTTAAATCTAAACCTAAACCTTTGAACAGTATCTTTGAAAGTTATGAGAAAATTTAGGAGTGTGACAATGCATGCCTTTACTGCAGTTTTGTAATTCTTTGGAGTCCCTTGTTCCCAAATGATCTCTTTATCTGCTTTGAGCTAGGAATGTGTAGAAGATGTGGCAGGGTGGTGGCCTGATGGGAATGCTGATCTCCGAGAGCAAAACTCTTTTTCCTTTGAGCTAACAAGAGTATTTGTATCTGCCTGTCTCCATGACTCATGCAGTGATTGTAAGTTATTCCCCTCTGGGAGCCAGAGGCTACCAGCTCATCTGTTTTACTGCATGCAGTAACTCACTTGCACTCTTTGGAAAGCTTTTTTTACATAAATAGGTCTGTTGACAAAGGTCCCATTTCAGGATTCCACATTGTTTTCAATGGGATATTTAATATTTAAAGTTCAATATTTGCTAAAGCACCTAGTAAAATAAGATTTAGAGAGAGAATGACTGTCCTATCCATCATCATTTTGTTGCTGACTGTGCTCCTCTACTGGTCTTCATGTCCCTAGAGATGCTATCTCAGCAACGTTTATCAATATACTTCCCTGCTTTCTTTTGTGGGCAGTATGGACTCTCCTACACAGACCTCCATGTGCAGTTAGTAGAATGGCAAAGCAAGAGGGAAGCAGAGCAGACAGAGGCTTCAAAGCTCAATCATTTCCTCATTTTACTATTCTAGCAAATTACTAGTTTCAGTAACTATTTCTGTAAGGCAGAAAAGGAGCCAGCACAGAAGGTTGTGGTTGTTGCATGGTGCACCTACATCAGCAGGAAATGCAAGCACATCAGGCAATGTACCTCACTATCCTTTTTCTGTCTGAGTCTTGCAGCAGACATTTAGAGTAAAACCAAGACAAATACAGAGGAAAGATTTTTCCTCTAAAGTCTTCTTGCTCTTGAAAATAGGCCCATTGGGACTGGAAGTTATACGTGCATTTTCACTAAACCTTTGATGTTTTCTCCTGGAATGAGCTTCTAGGAGATACTTTGACCAATTAAAACTCCATATACTCTGGTTTACCATACTTTGATAAAGCCTTTCCAGTACACATAGAGTTGTAAGAGTGTAGAAATAGGCAGTTCTTATTTACCTGTGAACCAATTAGGATAGGGGTCATTTTGACTACCTCTTAGCCCTCCAAAACCTAGATGGCCTGATCTCATTTAGTCACAAACGAGCATCAATTGGGAGGGAAAAGTAGCTTTCCTGGGGCATGCTTCATTGTGACAGCAGCCCAGACAGCTGAGGTGCATCATTTCCCAAATGCATTCCTTGTCCTCTATGCACTACCTAGAGCCCCAGACTGACTGGGTTAGATTCTGAGTGTTAAACAGCAAGGGTTAAAGGAGATTAACCTCTCATCAAACAGCTTAAAGGGAGACTAACCTCTCCTCAAGCAGTGGACACAAGGAGACCCTACGTGACTATGAAAGAAAACATTTCCATTGATAGATTTCAGGTACCTATAATTACTTTCCTGGCAGTTCTTTAGCTTTCTAATTATTTTCTGTAGTGGTAAAAAACATTTGGTCTGCTACTTAGTTTGGAAGTTTGGTATATATGTAAAGTGAATAGGATGTAAATCAGCACAAGATGGAGTTCTTCCAGATGAACAGCCCTATGTTAATATAAGGAATTAATATAATCTTTACTAACCTAGATTATTTATGTGGTAAGTCATCTTGGACCCTATAGTTTTATTTTAAAGACCAAAAAACCCCACCCCTTCTAAAATGAATTTTCATTTGATTCCACTTCTTTCAGTAAAAAGTTCCATTAGAAAGAATTACATGAAGAAATTTTTGGTCTGAGCCCATCCAGCTGTAGATTCCTCGTCATACAAAGTTTTATGTAACAGTAAAACCTAATTCTCCATTACTGCTACACTTGCCTTTAGTTTGGCTTCCAGTACAAATTTTAAAGCAAATGCCAAGCAGTTTGTTGGGATGACACAAACAATACAAATGAACCTTAAGTGAGATGTTCTTTATCAGCTGCTAGGAGCATGTATCCATTCTTCACCTCAGAAATTACATAGGTAAAGCATTTCACATGCTTAAGAAGCTTTTAGTACACCTATCCAACATGTATAGGGAATACAAAATCAGTCAAATTTAAAACAGAATCAAAAAATAACATCCTATGAAAACCTGACTTACCATTTTAACTATTTAAAGGAGTTTTTTCTTTCAAATGGTTTTACACTCCACAGACTATGGAGTTTTTAAACAGGAAATTAACAGATTTTCTTGGACCTTCTGGCAACTCTGTCAAAGTGAATTCAAAACGTAAATTAAATATCTGAACACTTCTGTGTTGCCAGCCAGATAAATAAGTAGTGCAGCAGGATGCAACACCTGCAGATGTATTCCCCCAGATTTATGGTTCTCTTCCACAGAACAAACATATTGCAGAATTGCTACAGGTGTCCCACAAAATGCTTGCCTTCCTAGCTCCCTTGCCTGTTGAGGAGTTGTAAAGGCTTTCCACTCCACACGGTAGCCCAGGCTTAGCCTATTGCTAGGGGCAGGATTACACTGGTTTTGTCAGTGTAAAAGTAGTGTTAGCCACTACAACCAGCAAGGCAGAAACAGTATTCCCCTCCCCATTGCCCCACTTGTTATGTGGGCACATAACAAAGCTTCGGACTTATAGAACAGCACCAAGTGTCTTGACCTTTCATAGCATGGGTGACAAGCACAGCAACCTTTTTCCTTAGGATGGTGTGCAATCATAGAAAATTACGGCTGTAAGGGAGCTCAGCCTAAATAACTGGTTTATTCATCTGCCCCAAGGCGGGATTTACTGTACTACTGCAACATTGACAGATGTTTATCTAAGTCTAATATATTATTAAAAGCCACTGGTAATGGGCACACCACAACAACCAGACAAATTATTCCTATGCTTTGTTATACTTCTAGCAACATTTTTAGCAATACATTTTGCCAGAGGTCTTATCGCCATCTTTCTCAGTGTAATTAAAGTTAAACAGTCTTGTTAAGAAATCACACTCATTCTCAGGAAACATAGTTTCATTTCCCTCAGTGGTCCTTTTTTTCTTGTTTGGGAAGGAATTTGCCTTACAGAATACCAGAAGAAGGTGGCTGCTACTCTGAGTTATTAGTTTCAGTTATTTACTAATTCACTAGTTCTTTTTTTTTTTATTTTTAAGGTTTCCTTTGCAAAATATCTCAACTATTATCTAAATAAAATGATTAAGTGATATGCTTCTAGAGAAGAGAACAGAAGCTTTAGAAAGGGGCTGATACCTCAAGCAGAAAGCTACCAACAGCATTAGCACAGATGCCCAGCACCCTCAGTAGTAGAATACAGGCAAGAAACATACTTTTTGCAAAACCCTACCTGAGTAGCTGGCCTTTGTGCTTCTGAAAGCAGCTTCTACAACCTCAGACACAGATATAGTGCTATTAATTGGGTGAAAAGCTATCTGTCTTTCTGGGGGACTTGTAGGAAGGGCAATGGAAAATTGCATCCTTGTTGCTTCCTAACTGGTTTCTAGGTAGCTTCCACCTGGAGCCCAGAAGGTAGCTACCCCCTGCCCCACTGCCTTGCTGGGGAGCATGTATTGGCTCATCGGTACAAGATTTTTCTACGTAGATAGTAGAACTGGGGAGAAAATTAAGGTGGTGTTTGGGCTAACCACACAGTGAAGGCATGTTTAGTGCAAGCCCTGACATTACTGTACTTCATCAGCTACATTCAAATAAATTAATGCCGTAAAGTTATAATCTTGTTTTGTATCTGCTTTTATACCATGCACTTCTTATAACTCATGAACTTGTTCCTATAACAAGCCTATAATATTTGACTTTATAACCATTTAACCCTATAAAATTTGTCTTCATAGAAGACAGTAATCAATATAAAATAGATAATTCCATGGGACATCATGATCTGACCCTCTGACTGTGATGCTTTGTTAAGGCAATCCGTGAAGAAATGCCTTCTTTTAGGCTGTAATTCAAAAAGAAGTACCAGAGCATGTCTGAGAGTAGTGCACTTTCTTTCTCTTCAAACCCCCCTTTGAAATTAAATATATTTTTATTTTAAGCATTCACCTGTTGTATTGGGAAAGCTGTTGATTATAGGAACGTTGCCAGGGTATGCAGAGATGCAATGAGTAAGGCCAAAACCACTTGGAACTCAGTCTGGCAAGGGATGTCAAGGATACCAAGAAGGGCTTCTTTAAATACATCAGCAGTAAAGGAAGACTGGGGAAACTCTGGCCCCAGTGCTGAAGGAGGTGGGTGCCCTGGCAATGCAGGATGCAGGGAAGGCAGAGTTACTGAATGCCTTCTTTGCTTCAGTCTACTGCTAAGGCTGGCCCTAGGGCGTCCCAGCCTCCACAGGTGAGAGAGAAAATCTGGAGGACTTCCCCTTGGTTGAGGAGGATTGAGTTAGAGATCATTTAGGCAAACTGGACACTCACAAATCCATGGGCCCCAACGGGATGCACCCACGAGGGAGTTGGCAGATGTTCTTGCCAAGCCACTCTCCATCATCTCTGAAAGGTCATGGAGGACAGGAGAGGTGCCCAAAGACTGGAGGTAGCCAATGTAACTCCAACCTTCAAAAAGGGCAAGAAGGAGGACCCGGGAAACTGTAGGCCAGTCAGCCTCACCTCCATCCCTGGAAAGGTGATGGAAGAGTTTGTTCTGGAGGTCATCTCCAGGAACGTAGAGGAAAAGAAGGTTATCAGAAGCAGTCAACATGGATTCACCAAGGGGAGATCATGCTTGACCAACCTGATAGCCTTCTGTGATGGCATGACTGGCTGGGTCGATGAAGGGAGAGCAGTGGATGTTGATTACCTCAACTTCAGCAAGACGTTTGACACTGTCTCCCATAACATCCTCACTGACAAGCTAAGGAAGTGTGGGTTAGATGAGAGAACAGTGAGGTGGATAAGAGAACTGGCTTAACGGCGTTGCTCAGAGGGTCATAATAACGGGGCAGAGTCTGGTTGGAGGCCCGTAACTAGTGGTGATCCCTAGAGGTCTGTGCTGCATCCAGTTCTATTCAATATATTAATCAATGACCTGGATGAAGGGACAGAGTGCAGCCACAGCAAGTTCACTGGCAATACAAAACTGGGAGGAGTGGCTGATACGCCAGAAGGCTGTGCTGCCATTCAGCGAGACTTGGACAGGCTGGAGAACTGGGCTGAGGGGAACCTCATGAAATTCAACAAAAGCAAGTGCAAGGTCCTGCACCTGGGCAGGAACAACCCCAGGCACCAGTACAGGTTGGGGGCTGACCTGCTGGAAAGTTGCTCTGCTGAGAAGGACCTGGGAGTGCTGGTGGACAGCAAGCTGACCCTGAGCCAGCACTGTGCCCTTGTGGCCAAGAAGGCCAATGGTATCCTGGGCTGCATAAGAAGGAGTGTGGCCAGCAGGTCGAGGGAGGTCATCCTGCACCTCTACTCTGCCCTGGTGAGGCTGCATTTGGAGTGCTGTGTCCAGTTCTGGGCCCCCCAGTTCAAGAAGGACAGGGAGCTGCTGGAACAAGTCCAGCGGAGAGCCACAAGGATGATCAGGGGACTGGAGCATCTCCCTTATGAGGAAAGGCTGAGAGACCTGGGTTTGTTCAGCCTGGAGAAGACTGAGGGGGGATATTATCAATGTTTATAAATATCTGAAGGGTGGGTGTCAGGAGGATGGGACTGGACTCTTCTCAGTGGCGCCTGATGACAGGACAAGGGGCAATGGGCACAAGTTGGAACATAGGAAGTTCCACTTAAACATGAGAAAAAACTTCTTTCCTGTGAGGGTGACAGAGCAGTGGAACAGGCTGCCCAGAGAGGTTGTGGAGTCTCCCTCCCTGGAGACATTCAAACCCCGCCTGGACACGGTCCTGTGCCCCCTGCTCTAGGTATGTCTGCTCATGCAGGGGGCTTGGACAAGACGATCTCTGGAGGTCCCTTCCAACCCCTACCATTCTGTGATTTCCACTGCAGGGGCAAGGAGAAACATAAAGTAGTGAGAAATCAAGCAAAAATGTTATCTGCTGGGATCTGTGATAGCCAATAAAGTAATTAACAGCACAGCTGTTTGCAACCAGTTGGAGCTAGTTTGCAGTGACCCCTGCAATCAGAAGCATAGAGAAGGAAGGCAAGAAAGGGAGAGAAGCTAGAGGTTTTCAGCTGTCAATGGAAAATAAATTGGTTGGTTCTACCCTTTTATGCTAAGTTGTCTAAGTAGACAGATGTCATGGTCCCCAGACAGATGTGCAGGCTGTAGGAAAACAATGATTTGGGGACTTCCCATTTTCCCTCATCAAAATCTTAATCTTCAGAATGACACATTTGCTGCAAAAGACATGAGAAGGGAACAGAGAAAACAGCTGGTTAGAGAACCAGGCTGTTGGAAACCACCTGCATGAAAACATGCACACATGCACACTTCCTCATTTTTTAATCAGTATGTGAAAAAATATTCATTTTCACTGGAAGTACAGTGTGACATGTCTTTTGATTAGTCCTCTGGGCCAAAAGGGTAAGGGAGGCAGCACATTCTTAACACTGAACCCATTGATTAAATCTTGCATTTGGACCAGAGAAGCTTGGTTGAAACAATAACATATTAGGGATATAACCTTAATTGGAGTCAATCAAATGACACTGACCAGTGAAAACCACAATTCTTTAGAGACCCCTGGTACAAACTTAGAACCCTTTTGCTTGAACTAGGACCAAGCTGGTATGTCAAGGTGATGTTTGCTATTCTGTGTGCTGCTTTCCAGGAGCTGCCTTACCCCTAGAAGGCAAAGAGCTGACCACTGTAAACATAAAATTAGTGGAAAACTAAGCATTTAATAGTACCAAAACCACTCACACAACAAGTACAGAAGCAGTATCCTGTACATTCAAATAAACTCTTATAAAGATCACTTTTTAGTGTGAAACAAAGCTTTCCATGGAACAGCAAGAGTTGGATGGGTTTGGAGAGATCAAAGATAAGGATGCTAACCAGTTGTGATAGCTGGCAGTGTGAGGTGGGTATGTGCCTTTTACTAGGAACTGAACTGAAACTAGCATTTCCTTTAGTGAATCACTGAACTAGCCATAGGTTCAAAGTAATGTCACAGAGGTAAAATTGTCTGAGTATGTTAAAAGTCCTAGACTTGTTACTTGGACTTCAGCATCCCTGACCACAACTGAGAGCTGAAGAGGAAGAAAACTATTATAGAGAATATGTTCAGTCTGCTGGATGATGTTATCTCCACCTTAGGGTTCATACTAATTTTGTTTGCTTTGCTACCCTTTCTACCAATCCTGCAAGACAGAAAAAATACCCAACACAATAAAAATCCAGTCCTTTCCACTGTGCACTTAGGCATACAACAGTTATGTCCAGAGACAGCTATGAGACATGGAATATCTGAGCTAAGCATATGCTTAAGGGGAGGAATATATATCTGTCCTTATTGGAGGTGAAAGAAGAGGGGAGGCTGACCCTGACTTGAAAGTTGTGGATTTTTTCTGCCCTCCAGAAATAAAAGCCCAAAACTTTTGTTTACTTATTCTTTTAGTATGCTAGTGAAGAAGGTGTGAAGAAAGATGATAAAAATGTAAACTGGTAAATAATTCAGAAGGAAAAGACTTCCAGGTTTTTTTTTAAAAGAAAAATTAAAAAAAGAAAAAGAAAAATAATTTAAAAGAATAATAAAATGCATAGAGTTTTAAGACCAAAAGAGAAAACTGAAGTAATATAATCTGATCCCTATCATTATGCTCTCCTGTAACAGTTTTTGTTGAGGCTGAAGCAAGTACATCCTTCCAGAAATCTCTGCAACCTTGATTTTAATACTTTTAGTTTGCAGGGTACCCACTCCAATCAGCTGATAATTTGTTTCAATGACCAATCATTCTCACTGTTAAAATGAGTAGGTTATCACTAGCCTGAACTTGCCTAGATTTAACTCTCAGATATTGATTCTTATTATATCTCAATCCATAAAACTGAAGAATGCTATTCTTATTAAATTCTGATTTCCACAGCGATATCTTAATATATGGCTTGGCATCAAGTTTGGAGATATCTGTAATACTGTTACAATGATGTTGGCTGCTATTAATTATGTTGCTGACTGGAAGAAAACTAAGAGATAAATGAGTGAGTAGGCAGTTTCTGTAGGTTGGTAGGAACCAAGCCCCAAAAGCATTCCAAGAAAAAAAAGCAAAATGCATGTAATTAACTAACAAATCAAAGCGGCATTCCAGTTTAGCTTTAGCAGAACAAAGTAACTAATACTCTGAGGCTGCCTGTGACTCTGGGTACTCACCATTAATCTAAGAAGAAAGTCAGGCAACTATCAGCCTCAGGAGCAGCACCTCAAAGTGAAGGCTTCTGGGGCACAAGACTCTGCTCTGAAGCCAGCTGTCTTGGGAACCTGACCTACCTTCATTGGCAGGCTGAATAGCTGGATAGCTGAGCACTGACAACACCCGACTTTGGTTAGAGGTAGTAATGAAGTAGTTCCTGTTCCGCTTTCAGGACTGGGTAAAACAAGCAATTGCCTATATGTTAAAGTACAAGAAAAGGGCTTTGAGTTACAGAAAAAAGGCTGAAAGGTAACAGAAGCTGGTAAATGTTCATCAGTTTTCTACGTCATATAACTTTGCTGTGTATCTAAATAAGCATTTGGGGTCCAAATTTCAGAGGCATTTAAAAAAAACATTAAGTAGGCAACCTAATGGGCAGCATTGAAAAAGATGATGAACTATCTCTTATAAACATTCCACAAAGTGAAATCTTAATAAAAAACCACTATATTAAACTTCAATCTATATTGTGTTAGATATTTCAGGTCAGGAAAAAGCAGTACTGTTTTTCTAAAGATTAGTTTTGCAGTAGAATAAAGATAACTTTGGCTTACAAGTTGAGAGTTAACTGCACAGAATAAACCATAATGAATTTAAAATGAAGATCAATTAAATGTACTTTTACCCCAGGAAACCACTTTCAGCTTAAATAAAAATAGCACCAGATATGATTGCATACATAGCTGTGTTCTTTGTCCAATATTGACAGTTCTTCAACTTTTACAGCAAAGTGAATAAGAATGAAGCTTTTAATTTATTCTCCAGTTATGGGAATGAGGTAAATAGGGGAATATACAACCTTTCGCCAAAATAATAGTAGATTTCTTGTTTTACTAATTGAGAAGCAACAGTTGAAAATATGGTCAAAGTGCATTTCAAGACTCAAAATACAAAGGACAAAAGAAGCCTCAACTGTTATAGAATAAATGAAAAAAAAAGACAAAAGAAATAGTGGGCCTGACCCATGCCTGTCATGGGTGAGACGGAGCAAATAACAACCCATAGTGGATCTGGATACGGGCTTCTATTTAAGAACAAACAGATTGCATCTTTTACCCTACATGATTATTTCACATGCTTGCTTGCTGTCCCACCAGCGCTATCTTCCCTAGGTCTTCACTTCCACCCCCAGATGGGAGATCCCTCCTGGTTGGGGAAGGTCAGGCTGCAAGTCAGGCTGGTTTCTGCTGTGTGGCTGCTTGCAGTTGTCAGTCTCCAGGGTTACCAGCCAAGGTTCCTGGGCATCCCCTGGCATTTGCCTCTATTGATGTCCCCCATTTCCAAGATCTTCCTCCAGCTGGGATGTTCATTCACTCCACACACACAGATGCCCACAATTATCTGCTGCCTATCAGTATTCACAGGGTTTTATTTTTGCCTACTACAGTGACTATTTATTTAATATTTCTGATTGAACATATTGCTAAGCTACAAAAGAACCTCAGAGATTTTCAGAAGTATCTAATGGCCGTAAAAGTGTCCATGGATTTCCTACAACACAGACATTCTTCACCAGAAAGAACTATCTCAACTTAACAAATCTATACTGGATGACTTGGAACAAACTGAGAAACTAAACGGTGAAAAACTACCCAGAACAGATGATATTTATTCAAGAGTTTAAAGCACCTCAGCTATGGAAGTGCCATGATGTGTGATCTATAGCTTAGCACAGATGAAGTGCTAGAGTGGCACCAATCTTTAACAAGGGCTCCCTACCTGTGGTGAAAATCACAGAAAATATTCCTAACCAACATAAGAGGCAGTGATAGAAACAAAGAAGAGAATGAATAGTAAATATGATATATATATCTCGACATGACTTTTGTTCAGGGAAGTCATCCATCAGATGGACAGAATCAAAACTCAAGTCATCAGTTTGTTACCCTCCAAAAAAGGTGACACCAGTGCTTCTTATTGAAAGCCCTTCAGCCCTCTCAGTCTGGAAGGAAAGATTCCCTCAAGGACTGATAACTGCTTAAAAAGTAGGAAAAAGAGCACTGAACTATTTACAGTTAGTTTTCACAGTGGAAAGGCAGTTGTTGTCATAATCCTCCTAGGTTCGGTATTGGGATCTGTATTCTTCAGCATATAAATAAATAATATGAAAAAGGCTAAAAAGTGACATGACAAAGTTTTC
>VZTV01087619.1:36484-46783 GCA_013400875.1 Anhinga rufa | reverse complement strand
TTTTCTTTCCCCTTTTGGCTTTTGTGCGTCACAGAGTACTTACAAAGGAATCAACTCACAACTGGACCCATGTAAAAGCAGCCACATGTGAAGCACAAAGAGAGGAGGCAACCCTCAGTTCATAATCCTCGAAGACAAGTAAAACTTAATATGACAAATGGCAAGGGAAGGCAACCCTTTTCTGCCTCTTCCTCTCCCTCCATCGTCACAACTGAGGAAAATAAATAGGTACCAAGTGAGCTTGTTCTTCTCCCTTGCTAATGTAAAGCTGCTACCCTCAAAATTGTCCATAGGCTAGAAATGTAGACAGAGATCATTTCAGCAGCCATTAAAATAGAGATGCCTCTGGAGGGATACCATGACACGGCACAGCAAAGCTCCAGGTGGGAGTCTCTGAAGGCTGGTGAGAGTAGTGTTAAACACCTTGCAACTGGCCAAACAGGGGTGTGAAGAATAGCTTTACATTAACAGGCCTTGGCGTAAGACAGGTAGTGAAGTCAGGAGCCAGGACTGACTTTGCATCCTGTAGACTGGAAATGAAAAGTCACTGTTGGTGTAAATGGAGTTGTTGTTTCTGGAGGCTGAAGGGGGCCATGCAGTCTCACGGTGTTAGGGCTGTGCTGTTCAGCTCTCTCAGCACCATGCCAATTTTGCTACATAAGTTTTAAATCTGTGTAGCTCAGTGGACACTCATGGAGTTATTCTGGACTTACACCATTACTTTTTAATAGAGGTGGCCAGAAAAAATAAATACGATCCATGAAAAAAAAGTTGAAAGTAGAAAAATACTCTTGGCTAGATTTTCACCATGAAGAATATTTACTCCTTGACATTTACATTGGCCAGTCAGCCCAAAATAGACTGTTTTCCCAGAAAACAATTCCATGAAGGTACATTTCTGAAGACATTTTTTTCAGACTCTTTCCCTTATGTACTACCAGAGCTCAAGGTGGCTGCCACGGCTGCTAACACCGTGCTGAAATCTCTGTCATTTAATCACAGGATGGCATAAAGGCTGTGCAGAAAATTTTAACAGCTAGAACTTCAGGATGTCAGACAGTAGTTTCAGCTGTGTGCTGCCACATGCAGCAGATTAATATACTCCTTGGAATGCAGAGCAACCATAATTATCCCTTAGTCCAAACTGAATCAGAAAAGCATGGCTGATGGTCAGCTTCCCAGGCACCTGCAAACTCTCTGCTTTCTCACCTCCCGTTTCCAAGCATTCTTCACCTCAGGTCTATGTCCTTAACAACAGAAGTTCCCCTGGGTTCTGATTTTTCACCCACTGCCATCATTTTAATAGCAGCAAGATTATTCTAAAGAATAATGCAATCCTCTGCAGTCAGAGCAGAGGCATGAAAACAGGGCCCTGATTTAGGGTGGAAATTGCAGTTTTAAACATGAAATAAAGAGATCCAGCTTTTAGCAAAGAAATGTGTTACTACATTTTCATCTTTCATGAATGGTAACTGGTAAGCTAAAGGTCAGTTCAGACATTTCATGGTGGGTTTTTTCTAAGAGGTTCTGCTTTACATGGTGAAGTGATGCTGAGTTCAGTGAGGTAGGAAATGGCTCACACTGCTCCCAGGAGTAACTCTTCCAGTAACTGTGCTGATATTGGTATACGTCATGGCCTGGTCTGGGACAGTAACAAGAACTGCAAATTGATGTTTTCATCTTCCTAGCCACTGAAGCTGTCACCAGAGACCAACCAAAAATGCAATATGCCAAAAAATCCCCCAAAACATTTTTTGAACAAATCCATGAAATATGATTCCATCAGATTGACTAGACATATAGGTACTTTACAGTGAGTGTTGAATTAATCTGCATTGTCCCATTTAGACCCGCTGTTCAACATGCAGCACAATGTGCCCTGGTGTCTTGGCCACCTCCAACTGGGCAAGGGACTCGGTGGCAAAAGAAACCTGACTGAAGAGGACAGCTAGTACCCAAATCTCAACCAGAAAAGAATCATTAGGTGAGCTTGGTGCTGCACCCAGATTGGGTGGCTATCTCCCAAGTGTGAAAACACAGATGTAAGGTATAATGGATACGTCTATTTGATGTGATGTAAAAGTTAGTTACAAACTCCTAGGTAACCCATACCAGTGCATTATTTTCTGATAGAAGAAAAGGTTTTCAAATTAATTCAGTGCCTTCCACAGACTTCGAGGGCCCTCATGATTTCCTAACCACATAGGCATTTTCTCCAAAATCTTGAAGTCCTAGAAAAAGCAAAGTATCACTCTAAAAAATACAACTGACGTTAAAGAAAACAATTGTTGCTATTATGAAGTGTTGTGTTTCTAAGAAGATTAGCAAATGATTCTTCCCTGATGCTTTGATAATGAAGTAGAAATTAAGATTTTTCAGCAAGTACGGGTGGTTGGGGGTGAGTTGTGTCTGTGTGTCAAATTTGTGTCTGATTTCATGCCTGATTTTCAGAAATGCTGAGAAATGCCTCTGAAAAACAAGCCATCTAATGCTGTTGAAAATCTCAGTCAGAGTTCAGATCCAAACATAGTTACAAATTTCAGGAGTGATTAAGTCAGTGGTCTGTTTTTTATCCTTTACAATTATCGTGATGACTTATGAGGTTGGGATCTGGTTCCAGATTTCCCGAAAGTGTGTGACAGTTTTGATCTGGCATGTCCTAAGGCCATGTGCCCATTTAAATTACTTACTTGACTGAAAAGCGTGGATTAAAATAACTTACTACCTTTTAAAGAAAAAGGCGTCGGCAAGCTACTGCAGCCTATGTACATACACATTTGCCAGCCAGCAAAATATTTTCAGACTCATAGACAAGGCAATCTGAAGGGTTTGTTACAATCATTTAGTAAGAAATTTCACAGAGCTCTCCAGAGTGAAAAGTTTTCACATTAATTTCTGCATTGGACCCATAGCTGTGTTGCACAAATGTTTTCTGATGGCAATGTGTGATCAAGTGATTTGGGGCCAGAACGGGGACTCCATTGACAAGGGTTTTATGTCTCTCTGTTGTGCCCTGCCTACACTTACTTTCTATGTGCCATATAACAGAGTATCCCTTCCCATCCCGTGGCTGCAGCATATGGCAGCCTTGTTCTGTGATCCTACGCTTATTTAGGGTCAAAGACAAACACATGCCTGGTATTAACCAACATTATCAGGCGCTAATGGGTCGTGCCGTTGATCTCATCTGATAGAACAGCTCAAGTCAGGTCACATGCAGCATTCCCCCATTTTGTAACCATTCAGCTAACCCGGTTAAGGCTGGTGGGTCATAGGAAGGTTGTTGGTGGCTGGGTCTCCTGCACATAGCAAGGCCAGCTGGTCAGCCCTCCATTTCCTCCCTGTGACTGAGTCTGGGAGTTTCTGGACTTTTCTCTTGCCTAGAAATGCCTTGATAGGGACAAACCAAACTCTCCTTGTCCTCTCTTTAGGGCATAATCCAAAGTTCAGTGCAGTGGCAAGGTTTCTTCTGAGCTTTACATCAGTCAAGGGTTAAACTACATATGTAAACCAGAACCTGTTTGGAGTCTTTTTGTGACGGTCTGCTAATTCTGGGATATCCCTGCCTGCAGTAACAAAATCAGCTTCAGTAAGAGATGGATATGCTCAGTAAGACAAAGAAAACAAAACAGATCTAGTGAATATAGGACACATCATATCAGAGACAAAAGTATAAGCCAGAAAATTATTCTGTTCAAAAAGTTGAACCAAAAAATTTCAGAAACATCATATTTTTAGTGTACTTGATGTCTCCCTCCCCATGAAACAGACCAATGAACCAACAAACCACCCAGATCTTCCAAGGAAGAAATGTTATGGATTAAGTTTTGAGGGAAAGATTTTTGGTAGTGTTCAGAATATGCAACCACGTTAAAATTTAAGCGTGGAGCACAGTCAGTGAGCTAGCGGGATGGTCCAGAACAATGACCAGCGATTCAGTGCTGTGTTCAAGGATGTTGTGGGAGAACTCTGCATTATTTGTTTTTGTAAAGAAACATTAGCCTTTCTTACATCCAACCAATAGCATTTGTTGTTGGAAGTAGAGTGAACTCTACCTGGGAGTGTTTGCAGGACTCCCAGGTCCTCTATATCCTGCAAGTGTGACCTGCATGCTGTTTAACCTAAGTGCAACCCATGAAGGAGAAGAGAATGATCCAAGCACTTTCCCTCCCACCTCTACGTTACATCCAGCAGGGCTTTAACAGCAGCAAAGAAGGCAGCTGCTGTTAATACTACACCGAACGGTCTGATCAGAAAGGGAAAGGTGACGGGGAAATGCCAGTCAGTGGTGGCTGTAGGAAGGCATCCAAGATTGAATTCCTGGCAGACTTGGGATGTTTTATAGTTTTACTGCAGGTTGCCAGGGTTTTTTTTTTCTCTCTCTCTTTTTTTTTTTTTCCCCAGGCAGCACACACATTCCTCAGAGTGATTTTTTGTTCCTCTCCCTCACTTCCTTGGGCACTCATGCATCATTGCACAATTTTTCTGCCTTGCTTGGTGGTGTGATGAGGAGGGAAGGTGTGGGGGGCAGATGAGTTGCTGCTCATGACCTGACAGTGTGGCAGCCATCGCGGCTAGCGGGGAGCAGAGAGAAGGCTCTCAACAGAGCCATTGCCATATTCGGTTTTAATCAATTTAATTGTTAACGTTTCGGGGGAGAGAGGGAGGAAGCAGACCACAGACTAACATGGTGGGGTTAATGGAAAGAGAAGTGATAAAGTATAACCTTACAGCCTGCTGTGCAGCAAGTCTCTGAGAGATTAGAAAGTTATCAAGCGAGAGAACAATTAAACTGATTTGTAATTAACACTACAGAGAGTAAAACCAGCAGAGTTAATGGAAGGCAAAATACCGCTTGCTGGGTTTGCCCCTAAAACTGTTTTGGTCCCTAACTCTTTCCACTCTGCCCCTTAGCAATCCCGAAGAGCTGGCAAGGGGGTCTGGGGTGAGTTCGCCCTGCACAGGTGGGTGCTGGTGCTGCTGGGCTTGCTGCAAGCCCACGGCAGCCCTCGCCCCCAGCCGCTGCCCAGCACTGAAGAGGAACCACGGGAAAGGGAGGCAATTATCCCTGATGGTTTAGGCAGCTGCACAAATACTCGCCATCAGCCCAGCAGGCGGACAGTCACGGCCCATGGGTGAGGGCAGGGAGGAGGCTGTGAGCCCCTGCCCCACACTGGTATGTGGGGGCAGAGCTGGACGGGCATCCTTGCTCTGAGCAGCCGCAGCGCAGAGGTGGGCTGATAAAAGGCAAAGCCCTGTTAATGACCCAGCAGGGGCTGTGTGGACATGGGTAGTGTAATGTGGATGGATGGCTGGCAGCTGCTGAGGATGGCTGTCCTTGCTCTGGCCCTGGAAAGGCTCCTTGCTGTTCCTGTGTCTTCATGGTCACGTTCCCCAAGCTGAGTTTGTCGGAGCAGCAACACCCTGCTTGCCTGTTTCTCTGGCTTAATGTAGGTGTAAGAATAACCCCACTCAGAGAGCAATGCCTTCTCTTGGAGGAGATCTATGTTTCAAGACAAACCCTGGCTTACTTTAACCCAGGTCCCCTCCATGCCGAAAATCCCCTAACTCAAGGCTACCAGTGCATTTAACTAAGTCAGTCATCCTGTCTTTGGTTATAAATGAAAACATCACTCGTAGCCTGTTTACTTTGTAGTGTGGATATAACCTAAACCCCCTAAATGCTACCAGTGTGTTCCTGCCTTGCCGTAATTAGCAGAGTGAAGTCACTGCAACCACACGGCGGCTCTGCGGCGTGACTCTTCTCCCCGGGGCACGCACCACGTGTGTGGTGCTAACCACCACGACCGTCTGTGGGGAAGATGTGCCATTAATTTCAAGCTTCCCACTTCTCTCTGTGCTCCTGGTGACGCGCAGCTGGCTTACATGGCTACTTGGGCCACAGAGGTGGAGGGAAGCCCCCAGGCGGGGGTACAGGTGGGGGAGACAGTCTCACCTCCAGCAATCCAGAAGGATGAGAGAGAAACCTGCCTCACAGAGTTTTGCCCGGCAGCCCTCTGCTTCTGCAGGTTGCATGGCTGTACTGTGATGCCTTTTGGGGCATGATGTGTTTTTTAGTGGCAGTTTATTGCTCTAAAGCTGCAAGTAGGCTAAGAAAATAGAGGGTGAAGCTTTTTTTCCTTTTAGCAATAATAATGTAACATGGAAGGAAGCAAGGGAAGAAACAAAGGAGAAGAGAGGGAAGTAAGGGGACAGTTAAAATAAATACAGAGGGGAAGGGGGAAGTTAATGAACTTGCTCCATCTAATAAACAGCTTCCTTCTCTCCCCACCCTGTGAATGCTGTTGTTTCACCAGCCTGCGCCGGTGACATTTTCCCCGTGCTCCCTGCCCAGGCTGCTGGGGAACGAGGTCCATCCACCACACACCACTTGGAGATGGGGGCTTTCTCCCTGCCTCAGCAGTGCTGCAGGTGGAGGGGCTACCTTGAGGAGGGAGCGGGGAAACTGGTCTCCATGGCCCAGACAAACCCCAGTCTCTTTTCTCAGTGTGCCAACAGGGACAGCAATTAATGCCAAGGGGGGTGGTGGCTTTAATGATGCGGACACCTGTTCCCCGAGAAATGGCCTCAGCTCTATTTGGCACGAGTCGCTGCTGAGGCTCCTCAGCCACAAATTGCTTTTCCATAAAGGCAAAGCAGCTTTGTTTATAAACTGCTGTAGATAGGCTGGAGTTTTCATGATGAGAGCACAGAAGCAACAGTCATTACAGCCGTATAAATGAGTTTATTTATTCAGCGAGAGCACATCTGCCAGGCTGTCGTGAGGTAATCTGCTGCCGCTACAGCCCACAATTAATGGCTGCTGGGGGACAAACGAGATGAGAGAATGACTTGCCTGCAGGGAAGGAAGAGCTCCACTGGCTGCGCAGGGGACCCCGTGCCGCCTGCCCCAGCACTGGTCCCCCGTGTTGGTGAGGGTCCCCCCAGGGACTGCCCAAGGAGCAGGGACAGCATACCTGGCCCCAACCTTAATTCAGGTGTGCAGGGCAGGAGCTTGCTCGAAAGAGGAATGGGCTGGGAATGCAGCTGTAGTGACTCCACCCCAAAATGAGCGGCCTGGAGAGTAGGGCTGTCCCTGTTTATAATGCTGGATGCTAAAACAAGAACAAACCTGGACTGGAAACAGAGGGTGGATTCAAGACTCCAATTTCAGATCCAGGCTGTAAAAATGGTATCCTTCAGGGGTTGTTTGGATCCAGAGCTTTGACTTGATTCACCAAAAAAGTTGGAACTGTTTCTTGACTCTGTATCAGTTTCTTGGCTCCTATTTTGGGGTGGGGGTGAGTGCAAAAGAGGTGTTAATCCAAGGGTTTGGTTTGGACTCTTGCTCAGCTGGAAATGAATACCCTGCCTGTGGCACAGCTCCTGGAGGCAAGTTGCAGGAGATTAGTTGGCTGTCATATATTTGACCCAATGAGGCCTGAAGAATTTGCTTGCAATACCACTAAACTGGTCAAATGCTGAAACATGAAGGACAGATGGAAATAACTGTAAAATGCTGTAACCTGGCATGTCACCAACACTTCACAGCTTTCATACCGACTGCCAGCAGTAGCAGGAAAAGGCATTAACACGAAAAGCGAAAACCTAGAAGACCTCATTTATAGGGGGCAATGCTGAGAGAGGTAGTGAGTTGTTCTGCACAGCCGCGTCTGTAATCTTTCGAATGGCTGGAAAAACGCAACAAAATAAGAGGATGTCATATGCAAAGACCAGACAAAAGCCCCCCGTCCTTTTCCTTCCACCTCCAGGGTGAGGTAGACGTGACTGGCAGGCCCAGCTGATACTGCTGCTGCTTGTCTGGTCCCATCCAATGGTCCTGACAGATGTTTTAATCTACTGTTTGAAGAATGACTTCTGCACAGCTCTGCTGTTCAAACATCTGTTTCTGTTTAGATAGACAGAGGCATTTCAAACTGCACTGGCCATGCCACACACTGGGAATTGTTTAAACGGCAACCCAAGTTGCTTACATTACTCAGTTAGAGCATGAGGAGGATTTACTGCAGCAAACCTTGACATATTTTTAAGCCCTGTAAAATAGATCATTCATGAAAAGGGAACAGTTTTGCTTCCTAAATATATCCCTTTAAAAAAGGGAGTATTTACAGTTATAAACCCATAAAGGCATCTCTGAAAAGCCATGGATTTTCTACTTCTATCCCTGTTCCCATGTCAAGGGAAAAATGCTTGTTTAATCATGATTTCACTGTCCTTGGCTTTCCTAGCTTTTGTAGTTGAGTGTGTGTGTGTTTTTGTTGTACCACCTCTTGCCCTGCTGTTGTCAACACCCTCTGATTACTCCTACTCCAAACAGCCCATGACACACTGCATGTCAGAAGATTTTTATGCTGAACTTCCCCGTTTCTCAGTGGAGAGGAACAAGAAGCAGCTAAATTTCATATGATGGTGGTGAGAGTCAGTATCACTAAGCCAGTAAAATTTAAAGGATTTCCTCCATTCCTAGGTTTTGTGTACCTACCGTCTTACCCTTAAAACTAAAGATGGTCTCCCTTTCCTCTGTCCTGCTTAGCTGTTCAAAGCACACACCAAGATTGAATTTTCAGCTGGTCAATAATCGCTGTATATCACATGTAAGGAATATCCTGATTGCTGGCCATCAAGTGGGAGCTGCCACCATCCAGCCCTTTGCCTGCATTCTTGTAACAGGTGGAGTGCTTCATTAATGCATTTGGCTGATTTTCAATGGTGAAATATTCCCCCGGGGTTCTGGTTTTAAAAATAGCAGAAATCGGAGCTTTGTCTACAAAGTGATAGAAGGAGCACACTGTGAGCTTTTGCCTCTTTTATCCTACTGGGAATTACTGGGATAAAACCACATGCTGAAGGATCATGCTGCTTGTTTTCTTTAGCATCCTTCTCTGTGACTCTTCAGATTTGTGAGCTGAGGTAGAAGTCTCCCTGGTTGGCTTTTCTTTTCCAGTTGCCATCTCCCTTAACAAGCACATCTCAAAATCAAACCTACGACAATATTTTTGTCCTTATACATGGTTTCTATTCTCTATGAACAAAAGAATAGGTTAAAAGGAAGCTCTTACATAAACATGCTGGTTTGTGGCTGGCTGTGTTTCTGTGCACGAATGGTATTTCTGTGCTATGCAATACCTAAGGGATTAATTTTCCTTTATGGGTTTGGTTATATGGCTCAGCTTCATCAAAGTCCTTAACTACTTGTGTAACTCTAAGCCTGTAAATAATCCCAAGTTGGATGAACAGCTCACCTTCTTTAAATTAGACGTGTTTGAATACGCTCCTCGTTTGGGTCCTGCAGTAATTAGCCTGGAAACAGCGAATAGCCAGTTGCATTGAAATGAACTTTTCTTTCAAAGAAGTGCCAAAAACAATTGAAAAAGACTAATGATATTTCCTGAGATCCACCTGTTGCTCAGTTTCCCTTCAATTAAGTGACAAAGGGGAGGTGCGGGAACCACTTCTTGTTATAAACACAAATTAGTATTCGGACAAATGAAGCTGGGAAGAGAAAGGTGAAGGCAAGGCGAAACAATGAGAGAAAGGCTGCCTCTGCTTTATCACGGGCTAGCCATGCGCGGGGGCGCACAGGAAGAGGCACATTCCGATGCCGCACGAAGGCTGGAAGAACAATGCGGTCCTTCCTCAATAAGGCATTTGAACAGGCTAAATGATCCCTCTGGAGATTATATGGAAGTGAAATACATCAAAATAGGAAAGGAGGAAGAAACACATTTCTGCCTTGATGAGGCACAGCCCACATTTTGCTGAGACATGACAATGGACTTCTAGTAAAAACACCAAGCAGCCCATGAAGGTTTTTTGGGGGTAATTGGCAGCCTGAGCTCCACTGCTGTGTGAAAATGCCTCGGGGGCACCAAGCTTTTGGCCAGCTGTCTCTGCTCGTGCTGCACCCCTGGTTACCCTTACAACCCTTTCCTCCATCCTGCAGTTCCCTGACAGTGCTCCCTTCTCCATGCTTTATTCTAGGTGTCTTTGACATCTATGATCAAAACATGGGTTTAAGGAGCTGCAGCTCCACTGCAGGACTATCACTTCAATGCCTGTAGGCACAAAGCAGAAGAGGAGATGACTTACTTATTCATTAGTCTTCAGGAATTACCCATCACCTGGGAGCACCTGCACAGTGTCTTGGCCTTGAAGTCACCCCTTTTATGGAGTCACTTCTCTGTTACGTGGTGGCCTTGCCTCTTCTCACTGCATGTTAGTCTCCATGGCATGAGTACCGTGGTGCCTGTCAGGCAGTTATGCCCACCTGCTAGGGCA
>VZTV01087619.1:21078-36464 GCA_013400875.1 Anhinga rufa | reverse complement strand
GGTCCTCAGCCGTCCCTCTCACGAGCCAGGACGAGTCTCCTCTGGTTCAGTGGCCCTTGCTTTGCCTTGGATAAGGTGTCCAGCTCTGGTCTTAAATGCTGAGGAGAAAGGGACCTTTTGTTGTCTTCCCTGTTGCCACATGGGATGTTCCAAGGCCCCTCCAAGCATGAGCCAGGAGTCAGGAGGGATTTTGCCAGTATCCAGGATTCTTGGGAAGAAGCCTTAAAGAGCCTCCTTAAAGAGGCCTGTACCTCCTCCATTGCTGAACAGCACCTGGGCTTTGCAGAAAGCTTGGTGCTGTAGTTTTGACACACTGCCGACTATTTTCCTCAATCTTCCTGATAACACTTTCATATTGCTGTAAGCAGCCTCACTGAGGAGCATCGTGAATGCATTCTGAACTGCAATAGACCTGTTTCTGCAGAGTGGTGAAGGTTGCTCTGTAGGCCCTCCCAGGGTGCCACATGCAGCATTCTCTCATCCCTGCCCATGCATGTCCTCGTTTACTCTGGAAGGAAACCCAGGTGTACGCTCCCTCCTGCCTGATGACTGAGGGATCACTCTTGTGCTGTGCTCTAAAAAGCATATTAGCCCTGTGCAGTCAGCACAGCCTAGATGAGCCATCCTGACACTTGTCCAAAGGTGTTACTTTAGGCATATTTCATACCCCATGGTCGTAAGACTTCCAGACCCAGGTGATGTATAGGCACTGTTATAGAAAATCATCAGAGGCTGGTGGAAAGACCACTTATGACCTTTGTCTGGAAACCCATGACAGCCCTTGTTAGTAGTCTCCTCAAGAAGCTCACCCAGTCCTGATGTTCTGTAACTCCAGGTAATCCATGTGCTGTTCAAAATATCCCTTCCTTCACTCCAGAGATCCCATTGTCCTAGCACTGGGAGACACCACAACCAGGTACTTTCCCAACAGATCAGGTAAGAGCAAGTAAATGACTCTTCAGGAGGAGGCTATTCTGCTTTCAATTAAGTTAATTTGTGATGAGATTACACTGGCGCCTATACTTGTGAAGCATTCAGCGTTATTTAGCAGATGCCTTTCCTGGTGATGTCCATTTAGGCAAGTTTATCCTTGCTTTGACATGAAATGAGTGGCTGTCTAGGTGAACATTCAGTCAGAAGGAAAAGAAAAAGCCCAACCCTGTCTTGAAAAGCACTAAGGAGCATGCAGGTCAGTGTAATTATATCAATAGAGGGCTCAGCTGGGGTGGGTATGGAGGTGACAGGGACCTGGTGGAGAGGGGTCATGGGTGTTACTGTGAGCTGGTATAAAGTCACATGGAACAAAACCTGCTAACAACCACAGTTCTGGCATCGCGTTGCCCAGGGACTAAGTTTTCCTTATGTGTAATGTTTGTGCATTTACATCCATTTGCATCTTCAGACTGCACAAAAGCTGTTCATACCACTCTTAGAGCCTGCTGGCGTCGTGCTTTCACAAGTCTGCACAGAAAGGGCCAACTTCTACTCTGACCTTGGAGCAATTTGTAAAGTTCTTTCCTCAGAAGCAAAGCTTCATTTAAAAACTGTGGTTTCTTGATTAAATGCTCTTTGGGGCAATTCCCTATTTTACATGAAGGTAGAACATCACAGAGCTATTGCTAGAGAAAAAAGATAAAGCTTCAGACTGGATCACATTAATAAACGTATAAAAAAAATGCCTACATTGCTTCAACTCTCATGTTTGGTTATTTTTGTGTACCCATGTACTAATAGCGTTTTGCTCAGGGAGAAAAAGCATCTGAGATAGATAGTGCATTCTGCCAATCATTCCCTAAATGATTTATATAATATTAGCATGTGATTAGGAACTGGCTGTCTTCAAAGTCACAGTGTAACACCTTCATTTTTTTTTTAATGTTGTATAGTGCATGACAGTGAATTGTGAGCACGGGGTTGGGTTTGCCTGAGGCCTGGTACCTGTTGTCCAGAATAAAGATCTTCATGTAGAGGTAACCTGTGCTTTCAGCAAGGTATCCTGCTGACCTTTGCTTGGGAAGCAATGTGCATCTTTTGCCTAGATAGATACATGTATGTTTATTCATTGGTGTCGTGGAAGATGTTTATTCCAGTAACTGACTGCTGGAGGCAGAGAGGAGCTATCTGCTAGGGGACACCTCGTTAGGTCTGTGAGATGCTCAGTCCTTTGAGGGGCCAGAGCAGGAAGCGTATAGCTGTGCCTCACACAGTCTTAATTCCATATGTACCCGCAAAAGCCAAAAAGGTGTGTATGTCTGGGACTGGGGAAATGGGAACCTTCCAACCTTTCCGTCTTACCTTGGCTCAGTTTGACATTATTTCTACCCAAATAAAAGCAACAGCTGATTATATATAATAAAGATAAATGCTACATTGCAGTACTGTGTTTATTAAATCACTGCATTTGTAGGGGAGTTCCTTGGCATTGTTTGTCCGTGATATAAATATTTTAAGTCTCTGTCGGTAAGTGAGGCTGGTGTGTGTATATTACATAGTGTACTCTCTTATCCGGTTAAGAAAAGCAACAGATGCAAATTGTCCAAACAAACATTTTGTTTCTCCCCACAGCTGGCCTGATTGTCATCATTCCTTCCAGCCTCAGGCTCCTTCTCTGCTCTGGGTCGAACATGTTACTTTTACAGGTGTGGACTGCACTAGTGAGGGACAATCTGAGCCGTGGATTTCCCCCTTTCCCTGCTGCTCAGATCGTCTCCCGTAAATTCAGCCCGCCACTCCACCAGAAAGCCAAGGCTGCATCCATCTGCAGCCCTCCACTACAGCCCATTTCTCTTGTCCTGTCCACAGTCAATATAAAGAAGAGTTTATTTCCTTCCTCTTTACAGCAACCACTTACATAACTGCATTTATGTTATTGCATCTCCTCTTAGTCCTGTCTTTATTCTAAACAACCTCAGTTCTTTCAGCCTTCCCTCATAGGTTATGTTTTTGAGCTCTCTCATCACTATTCCCTGGACTCTTTCCAGTTGGTCCACATCCCTCTTGAAATGCAGTACCCCAGCCTGGACACAGCACTCCAGCTGAGACCTTCAAGCACAGAGGAGTTACTTTGCTTGCTTTATTATGTTCAGCACTCCCAATGTACTTCATATTTCAGATTGTAAGAACACAGCAAATTTATCCTCTATCAAGGGGAAAGCAGGCTTTTTCTGTGTCAGAAATGATCATTTTCTTACAGAAAGCCAAAAGAAGACCACACCAGTTGCATAAGATCTGAATTGAAGTGCTTTACCATGGCTTAATTTAGGGTCCTGAGCACTTCATGGCTCTTAACAAGCCATTTTTTAACGAAACCAGGATGTGAGATTGGCAGTTGGGTCTTATCCTGGTCTACAGTGACCTGGTAGCATTTCTGAGTCCCTTCTCAGTTTTGACAGAGGTAGCAATGGTAAAGCTGAGAAGAAAAATCAAGGCTGCCAAAATGACTGGCAAGCTCAGCAGAGAGGAGGGAGATGGCTATGGGCAGTGAATGGCGGGGTCATAACAGCTACCGGCAAAGAACATCTTATTCTTGAAATGGACAAGAAAAAAATCAACTCGAGGAAAGGTAAAGTTCACTCAGCACCAAACCAGATGCCTAAAAAAAGGTTATTTCTGATCTTGGCCACGTTGCACAGAAATGATCACAGAAAGTAAATGTGGTGAGTTAGAGAAACCCCCCACCAGAGACTGACGTAGTCCAACAGCACTGACAGATCCCTGTGCTTCCACATCCCAATTGTATCCAGGTACATAGAACAGATTTCATGTTATCAACAGAGGAAAAAATATTGGGTCTGGATGAATTTAAGGGTCTGAATGAAATGCATGCAGGGACAGCCAAGAAAAGTGGGATGGAACCACTTTCTTAATGGATTATTAAAGATGAGTGAGAATAGATGATTGGCACATGATACAGAAAAAAATATTAGAGTGAGCATGCTCTGTGTGAAAGACAAGGCTAACACAAGGCTGTAAGACCAGGAGTCTCCCTCGTGGATAGCAGCAGGGGCTCGGGTCTGGGGTGCAGGTGCCCACAACCAGGTCAGTTCATCTCAGAATCAGCTCCCACAGCATCCCCAGCACTGCTGCATCCCCAGTGCATATGGTGTTGCTTCGTTTTATCAGTGTTATTTGTTTAACAAACTAAAAGCCACCTGAAGTACTTTGGTGCAAAGATGAGGAAGTGAACATTATTTAAAATGCAAAAGATAGCTGCTTCTGTAGCTACTGAAAACATATTTACTTCATGATCCAAGTAATTGAGAATTCCCTTATCAAAATTTAGAACTTTAATTGTATCATTTTTCACCATCTTATGTTATTAGAAAGCAAATTATTTTGGTAAAAAGCTAGGTGTCATGCTTATGTGAAGTTATAAACCAGAATAATTTTCTGTTGCAAAACTGATTAAGAAAGATATTCGGCAGTGGCTACTACAGTTAGAAGCCCAGATGGATTCAAGAGTCGTCAGAGGAGTGGCCCAGGATCACTTTACCTCATTCTTTCTGATTTTTATAAAATAAATCTTGATGCACAGGAGACATTTTTATGTACTGGGAAAGATCTTCATGCTGTTTCCATATTAAAAATCTAAATTGGATAACTCGATGCAAGATAATGGAATGGTTCATATAAGATGCAAGCAAGAGCTGAAACTTCATTACTGTCATTGATACAACCAACATGGGCTGCTAGGAGACAGGTTTTACCTAACTAGTCAACTTTTAGACATCAGAGTTAGGTAGCTGACTAGAAATCTTTTAAGCAACCATTCAGATTTAACCAACAAGGGTGAACGTGTTGATGAAATTAGTAATTCATTTCCCTTATTTTATGATGTCATTTTGAATGAAGAATTCACTACGGCACATACCAATGGGTTTAAGTATTTTTCCTTTTTCATGTTACCAACTCATCATATTCTGAGGGGAAGGTTTACAACCAGCAGGAGACCCTGCTTTGTTTCTTTGGCTAGGTTTCAGTCTGCAAAACCCAGCTGGGGAATAGACACCTGAACTTTCCTTCCTACCTCATGAGGACATTATAACTGTATTTGAAATGTGCCCCTAAAGTTTTCAGACTAACAGTCTCCAAAGAGCACGTACCAACTGGTGTCTCCAACCAGTCTTGAATCCTTGAAGGCAGTGGTGTGGAGGGGTGGTGACAGGTACCCTGTGCATACAATAGTGCCTGCTAAACTCCTGGGGCCAGTATCCTAGGAATTAAGAAACTAAAACAAACTGTAAAAGTCCAGCAAAATCAGGATGCTGCACTGGTCACCCTTCCCACAGTATTTTCCAGCAGGTGCACTGTTCAGTAGATTAAAGAAAGTAAGGCTAAACATCAGCTTGAAAAGAAATATTTCCTTGGAAGGGGCAAATAAGCTAATCCATCACCTTACGCTTCCTTTTGAGAGTGACAAAACCACCAGTGATTAATATCCCAGCACAAGATCACATGACAGCATCTCTACAGTAAGACTTGCCATACATATAATAACATGTTGTCATTTGTCAGCCCCTGAGGTAACCTGATGGCTTTTGTTACTCATGCTTTTGGCAGTGGCTGTGCTTCCTCTGAATTTTTGCCATTAAAAAAGAGAGAAAAAAATCAGAATGTGACATTAAAAATATAGAGGTATGTCAGAAATGGATTTTATGATGTTTTAATCGTGCTCATCATCCCAACTATTAAAAGCACTTTGGATATAGTGGCTGCATTCAGCATTTGCTCAACGGTGGCTGTGCAGAGCTTTTTAAAACCTTCCTGCAGGAGGCAATATGACTGCATTGGTGAGAAGTGAGTGACCACTTCAGGGAAAACCTCCATGAAATGTGTACCTGTGTGTTATCACTTTTTTCAGATTGCACCGGACCTGAACAATGCACAAGGTTAATGCACAAACTTAATACACCACAAGCCACAATAGCTGCACTATAGTAGTGATCTAAACGGTGCTAGGGCCCATCCCCTGGCCCTGAGGCCAGCTAATGCAGTGTAAAGAAGTCCATGCAGCTAAACTCTCTAGTTGCCAAAAGCTGCCCGTTGCAGCTGAGCTGCCTGTTGGGAATGGTCTGTGTCCCCCGCCAAGCCCTGGGCTGTGTCGGGAACTGTCTGTCACTCCTGGCTGGACTGGGCCGACACCTTGCCAGGAGACCGCTAAGTATTTCTCAGTATAGGTGGTTGTGTTCCAGTGGACCCGCACCCCGAGTTTAATTTAGTTGCATAGATGCAGCCAACAAATCCCAAACCCTAATTTAGTTACTGCTGTGACTCGGCAGCACTGGGCGTACGTGGGGATGGACAGCACGGGAGGGAACGCAGCACTGCTCCTCAGGAACAGGCTGGGGTGAGGCATCGCCCTGCCAGCCCTCCCCTGTGGGAACAGCTGTGGGAGCAGATGCTGAGTTATATGAAATGCTAGCAAGGGAGAAATTAAAACGGGGGAGACTAGAAAGAGGGCGGGGAAGGGGTAGGCAGGGTAGGCAGTCTGCGGGAATGAGGATGAGAGGGGAGAGCAGAGAGGGCATCAAGACAGATCACCCTGTGATGCTGGAGAGCGGTAGGAAAGTGGAAAAACAAAGCCAAGGAGGACAAGTAACAAATACACAGCAAAAGGACAGGAGACTTTAGGGTGTTAGTACCTGCTCCATTAATTTCAACGGCCTTCTGCAAAGGTCCTACTCACTTTACCTTTTAGAGTGATCCAGGTAGAAGTATGTTACTAGATCCATTTTAACAGGCTGCAGCTACTTTGTTGTATCGTTTTCAGGCTAGGCTGCTGTTGTCCCAAGTCCCATGGAGAGATCTGAGCTGAGGCTGAAGGAGGGAAGGGCTGCAAGGCGGTGCTGGGAAGTCAGCCCCATGTGTGGGAATATAGCTGTAGTTCTGTTGTTTAGTAAATACTTCTCCTATGAAAAGTCAGTTTAGTCTTAGGATGACTGAGTTCTCTTGTGTTGTTTCTCAGTCATGACACATTTCCTACTGATATTGCTGGTAAAACTGTTCTTTACTTGATAGAAAATACAATGTTTAACAAACACTTTGTATTTTGTATATTCATCCCTGTTCTTCAGCTGATTTTATCCCCAACCTATGTCAAGTTAAAAGAGATAGCTGAGTCTAGGTCCACAGCTGACATTTGGATGTCCAGACTGAATTCCCATATGCTGTTCTTGGCTGCTGGCACGACCCATGTGGAGAGTGCTGGAAGCGGGAGCCCAGCCCATGCCCATGGCACAGAAATGGAAGGTTTGCTCTCAGCCCCACCTCGAGCAGGATTTGGCATGGTGTAACACTGTGGGAATTTGCCAGAATGCCAGAGGAGAGGTGTCCCACATGCAGCTTGGTGGGGTTGTGAGGGCAGTTCACCTCAGCTCTCAGCCCTCCAACAATTCGCTTACGCTCTTTTAGGGCAGGGACGGTCTCGCTGCATTGGTGCTGCACAGGAAAGCTCCACTCTTGAACAAGAACTCTAGCAGACAATATAATTAAACTCTTTTTCAATTTACACTGGATATACTTTTTGCATACGTTATGGTATTTCCTGGCACAGCTTTAAATGTGTGTAAATGCTAGTTGTGGAAGATTTACACAAGTTTTCACTTTGTCAGCTATATCAAGCCAGCCTTGCTTTCTGCACTCATTTGAACACCTCCTTTACCTGTGTCGTGTGGGGTTCTTCAAACTTTTAGCTAAAAAAGAAAGACACAGCAAAGGTATGACATGATCAGGCCTCTGCACAAAGCTGCAATAGTTGGGAATGTAAATAATCTGCTGCTAGTCTCATCCTCTGAGCAGTGTCGGTATTACTCAAGCAGGCTGTATATGCTGTCTTAGAGATAATTTATTCTGATTGGGATCTCGCTGAGCTCTCTGCCTTGGGAAAGTTAAATACCATGCAGAATTGCACGGTGCCTCCTCGAAGGGAAGTGAGTGCTATGTGCAACCACTGCTTTTCCTGTCCTGGAGAACTTTAGCATGAGAGGTATCCAGCATAGCAAGCAGTGCACATCTTACTGGGCATTTTCCAGGAACAAACGTTCTCAGATGATGGCTTATTAACAAGCAGAGAGCAGCCCGACAAATTTTGCATTCACATAAATCGACATAGGACTGTAACAGATGGGGTCTGTTTAGGTTTTGCTTTTTTTAACAGCACGAGGAAGGCTTCTCAACTGCATTAGATGATCCATCAGCAAGAGGGTTCAGTCGAAAGGACTGAAAGGGGGAAAAAAATCCCATTCATTTACAGCTACAGCCATCCAAGTTAAAGCCTCTCTCGCCTGACAGCAGCAAGTGGCAAACTTAGGGAAGCAATGGGTCATGGGAAAGGTCCCATTAGATCAGTGGGAGCACACACTAAACAAATACAGCCACATGGATGCACACATTTAAATACTGCCCAAGGGAATATGTGGACATATGTTCAGTGTGGCTGAGAGAGGCAGGCTCTAGGCCTCGAGAAAGCTATGTTTAAAAAAAAAAAATTCCATCAATCAGTCCCTGGGCCCTGTGAAGTATGAAGATGAAAACTGCAAAGGAAACATGTGCTCAGCTCTCTCCACCAGCTGCCCCATTAAGCAGCGCTGCTCTGCAGTACTGCCCTGGAGACCCCATGGCTTCAATTCCAGCCTCCCTTTAAGCCCGGACGAGAGAGAGAGAGAGAGAGGGAGGGAGGAGAAAAAGAAATAATTAAGAAAATAGACTAACATAATTTAGTTTTTTTCTGTGACCTGTTTTTTTGCCAGTGATAATGAAATTTACTTTTTATGTTGGTCTCTGTCCTTTCGAGGGAGCTGACTGAGGCTTCTATGGTAATATAAATGCTATTAGCACAGCAAAGCAGGGAAAAAAGAAAAGACAGACACAAACTCGAACATGATAATCTGACTGTGCCAACTCAGCTGGTGCCAGCCGGGGCTTTGTGATGCCATCTGCAGTGATGCTGTCACTGGGGCATTTCCCTGCTTAGGAAAATCAGATCAAATCAAAGTAAAAGAAACAGATCTTCATCCCATAGCACTGTGCCACTTGCAGATGTTAATTTAACAGTGGAGTGTGCTCCCTTGCTTCACACTACTCAGGCACATTGCCCCAGTGTGTGCACAAAGCCTCCTCTGGGGTCAGGCAGGGTGGGGTGGCCATACCCATGGGAGGAGGGATGGGTGGCTGTGCCCATGGAGCAGGCAGGATGGGGTGGCTGTGTCCAGGGGGAGGAGGGTGGTGGTGGCTGTGTCCATGGGACACATAGGGCAGGGTGGCTGTGCCCAGGGGTGGAGAAACTGGGTGGCAGTGTCCACGGGTAGGTGCTGGCCTTGGCTGTGGGGTGTGGACCTTGCTCATTCTCATGATGAGATGTCAGGGTGGCTTGATTGGGAATAGCCCTAAATGGCTGGACTATCCAGTTATGTCTCCTCCCTGGTGCCTTTAGAAAAGCCGTCGAAATGACCTGGGACGCATCAGCATCAGCTTTTAGCAGTAGTTTTAAGGGAGCTGCATTGCAGCCAGGACACTTTGTTCTTACCTAGCCTTGCTACCCAAAATGGGCACAGGATCTGGTTTCTCAGCTTATGCCAGGCAGGGGCATCACCACTGCAGAAGGATTTACAGTATGACATCTGAGGATGGATGCGGCATGCTGCAGCCACCAGGCAGCCCCCAGGGAGCAAAGGGACACGTTGAAGGCTGTCCGCTTGCTTAAGGGAGCACTCACTCCTGTGTGCCTGGCGGTATCTTCCCTAGGGAAAGGAGCACCCTGCCCTCTCTTTCCAGACCAGCCTTCCTGGTGGCTGTGTAGTATTTCTTTCAAGAGTCATTCTCCACATCAGAGCAGAATCTGAGTACAGGCAAAGCTGGTTCTCAGGACAGTGCAGTTAGAGGCAGCAAAGTAACCATGGACCTGCTGCCTCATTTGTCCCTGCCAGAGCCTGCTGGCCCTGAGGGCACCTGGGAAGAAGCAGGATACCTGCCGGGGCAGTGCTGCAGGGAAATTTCCTTTTTATGGCATGTAGGAAGAGAAATAACTTTATAAGGATACCCTGCAACCCTTCAGCCCCCTCAGAAAGTTGTAGGGAGCTATGTTGTATGGGTTTTCCAACAGGTTCAGCCCACAGCGTGCAATGCTGCCATGGGCGCTGGCAAAATTGCACTTAGCCTCTACAGGACCTTTTCTTGCTAAGAGAACGTGTTCTGTCCTGTGGGATCATCAGGTACAAAGGCCAGATTTCTAGCTTTACTAGGTAGGAGCTTGTAAAGGACATGGGAGGTGGGAAGGCATTTCCAATGACAGAAAAAAACTAGACCATGGCGAGTGATGCAGAGCGTCCCCTTCCATGTGCTTGGTGCTCCCTGCCAAAGAGACCTCCACAAGCTCCCGCCTGGGAACAGTATGGGGGCTGGCTAGAGGGTGGGGAAGAGAGGCGTGTGGTAAGTGAGGTCTGGGCAGGTTAAAATTTGTCACTCAGCTTTATATTGATATCCTAAAAGATTACCTTCCCTCCTTCCCCCACCAAGGCCCCAGCTACTCAGAGGCAGGGAACGGCCACCCCAGGGGTCTCATGGTGGAGGGACACAGAGAGAGACAGCCCCAGTCCCTGCTACAGCACTAGGTACCCATCTGCTCACTTCAGCAGGAGCTAAACCCCCAGCCTAAGATTTCCCACTACTTGATAATTTCCCTCTGAAAGACAAGGCCTTATATATTGAGAAGAAATATGCAGGCATCCACTAGACTGTAAGCTGGAATATGCAACTCACCTCCACTACAGACTTACCAAAACTTTAATATAAATGAATTAATTAAAAAATATCTATTTCAATATATGCTTAGAAAACTGCTCACAGGTAATTATCACTCCCATTACACACACACACACACAAGAGCACTCCCCCCCTCCCTCTCCCCATGCTCAGAGCCCTTCACACACAACAAAGAGGGAGGCAGAAGCCTCCATTTTATGTCCCTTTTGACCTACAACATGGATCTGTTCCAATCTAGCAGGTAATTAAGTGATGAGGCATCTTTTTAATCCACATTTTATGTTCACAATCAGGTCTTTGGGGTATTGATATAATTAAATCATGTGATCCCTTATAATGAAATCCTTAATTAGGGAAAATATAATTAAACTGGGTTTCTTAAAAACTGAATGTCACAGCGCTTAAGTGTGTTTTTCTTTTAAACATGCACAGCATTTTCTTTTAAACGTGCACAGTAATCAGGCTACATCTCCTGCTGATGCTTTGCTCAATTTTCTGTTCAAAATGGCGTTATCTATATTTATTAGTTTAAATAAAACAAAAGGGTTTGAAACTAATTGTTAAATATAGCTTTTAAAATTAGCTTTTAATGTAAAACTGCCAAATTCCAGATATTTTAATTTGCAGAACAGGAAAAAAACTACCCAAGCTGAGACCTGTGTTTGGCAAATTGCATGCTCATAATGTTTAAGTTTTCAATCATGAAATACAGAAAATGAGACATATTTTTGGCTTCTTTGTTTGCTTTTTAGCCTTAAACCATTTCTTTATAAAAGTTGCCATGCAGAGAGCTTCTGGAGCCCCTGAGGAGCTATTCCTTCCCCGGTCCCTAATACTATAACATTTTTCAGCAAGCTTTTTAGGTGGAGGTGGGGGGGCGGGGGTGGCAGAGGTGGGGACTTGGCCTACCTTTGACTCCTGTCTGTCTAACCCTGTAAGCTGCTACTTGTTAGAGTTTCATTTTTTGGGGGGAGGGATGGCTTTTTTGTCCTCTATTGGTACATCCCATGGCACAGCACTGCCCTGCTTTGTACTTAGGTTTTGTGGTTTCCCAGGTTGTGGGACCAGTGACATCCAGGCAATCACTGAGGGGCATCAGTCCCTGCCTCAGGCCAGGTTTTTCAGTGGGTGCACACTGATGCACACCAGATGTGTACTAGCAGGTGGGCACTGCGGAGACCCGAGGACAAGGTTTCCAGGATAAGCTTCTAAGTACCCTGACATGAGAGTATAGAGACCTTCATGATACCTGGCACATTCACCTACCGTGCTTTTCTGAGAGGAAAGTGGGAAGAGACCCTGTTTTTTCCATCTTTGCTAATACATGGCAGATTGGTCACAAAAAAGCTTTGGGTATTCAAGATTTGCTAAAAGGATGAAGACCCTAAGGTGACAAGTGTCAGCATCTCCTAGCTGCTCAGGGCTGCAGGATTTGCTCTGGTGCTGCTGATGCCAGGAAAGGGTTTGGTACCACCTAAGCAACAGGCAAACAAAAAGCCTGGCTGTGCTCTTCACATCCTACCCTGGATGCCATCAGGCTTTGCTGCCAGTCCCTCCTGCAGGGGCTCTGGTCTGGTGGTGATAGCGTGGCTCCCGCTGAGTTGAGTAACACATCTTACGCTAGTTTAGGCAGAAATGAAGAAGGATTGGAGGAATCGACAGGGCACTGTGTCTGAAACTGGTGGAAAACCAGTTTTATGTATGGTTGTGCAGAAAACAAAGTAAGTTTTCCCTGTTTCTATTGCAGCAAAATCAGCAGTAGTGTCTCTGATAATGAAAAATATAAAAAAAACTATTCTGATTTAGTTTGATAGCTTCCATTTGCACCAGAGAGCAGTCCCAGAGATCTTAAACTGGATTTCTTTTGTGCAAAACTAAGCCAGAAGACTTGTTGCAAGAACACAAGAACCTAATTTACTCTGGCCATTAGTGGATATTTGTCCATGGGATTGGATGAGGACTAGAGTCAAGAGAAACTCCAAAACAAGTGTACAGTAGAGGTCAGGTCCTCAGCACCAGGTAGCCTTGACTGTTGCATGCTTGAGGAGGTGCCTCCAGGATTCCTGAGCAGGCTGAAACTGCAGCCAGTGCTTCCTCCCAGCTCTGGAACACTGTGCCATCGCTGCAGCAGGATTGCCTGGGTGGGACACGGCTGCCACTGAAACTCCCACAGTAATCACAGATGTGGCAAACAATGCCCAGGAATGGGGAGTGAGCCACACTAATGGAAGCTTGGCAATAAGCACCTAGAAAGCTTGAGCGAGGAGGCAGGAGGGCAAGCCCAGCATCATAGTGTTATCTCCTGCCTGGCAACTGCAGTACTTGCAGCAAAACCACTGGTAGCTGTGGTTTAGTCTCTGGACCACAGGAAAAAAAAGATCTGTTGTGGTTATATCTGCCTTTTACCACATTGCACCACGTCTGTGGTGCAGTATTAGAGAGGAAAGCAGATCTTCTGCACTTGGAGATGCAGCTTCCACCATGGAAACAGGCTAGTGATGCCAGCCTTACCTTAGCCCTGGCTTTGAACAGAGGCAAGCAATGTGATGAGAAGAAAGCCAAGCGTTACAGGGCCAGCCCAGCCAAGTGCCTGCTGTGCACACAGCCTTCAGGCTCCAGGGCATGGGGTCAGGTCAGGGAGGAGCAGGGCAGGCTGGCACCCCACTCCAGTGCTACAGGGCAGCTGAGGCTTTCCACAACTTACTGCTTCTGTGGTACTGAATATCAGCAAGAGCTGGAAACCATGGCCACAGGCCAGTCACACAGCCCATGCCATTTCCGTGTGGCAGCCCTAATTTCCCAGTAACACCAGAGCCCCAGTGGGTCATTGCTACTGGTGTCATTGTAAATTGGGATGCAAAATGCAGAGAGTAAGAGGAGGTTAGAGCCAGCTTGCTTTGGCTCATATAATCAAAAAGTGGGTCCTCCCACAATGGTCTTGTCATGTTGTCTGTTGGAAACAGAAAAGAAAAAAAGCTCAAGTCTGCAGACTAGGTAAACAGTAGCATTGCTGAAAATATGTGGTAGTTACAGTGCACCTCAAACCGAGCAAGCAGTGCAATGTCACTTTTCAGAATTTTTTCTCAGAAAGTGAAAAACCACATCCTCGACTGGTCAACAGCCATTGAAAAAAGTTATTTCAAATGCTACTGAGATCTCAGCTGGAGTAGTGAGCCTGGCTTTGGGCTTTGAAGGCAGATACTAGAAGGCACGCCAAAAATACGAAGTTGAGAAACCATGAAAGGCTGCAGGGAGAGGCTGGCAGAAATGGGTCTGCCTTGCCAGGAAGGAGGGAGAGTAAAAGGCTACATGGAGAATATCTCAGTATATAAAGGGATGTTGTTTTAATGAGTATGATCAGCTATTCCTCATCTCCTCTGGCGGTGTGACAAGATAAACTGCGTTATGAAGTAACAAAGGAGATAAAAGTAATGCAGAGGGAAATTATAATAATAAAAAAGGTATAATAGACTCTTTGGTTTGGTACAGTCGTTGGTTACATCGTTGAAGCAGGGTAGCTTGTGAGACCGAAATCCTCCTCACTACTGTTTAAGCACAGGGTCAGACAAACCCATGGTCTCAGGGGAGCAGAAGTGGTCCACTGCCAGGACCCTGGGGTCCTTCCAGCCACCCATTCCTGTGGGTCTCTGTGAGAGACACCTGGAAAGAAATAGGAAGTCTGTTTGGGTAAGTAAGCATACGATTCTTACTTTCCTGCTGATTAAGAAAGCAGCAGTCAGGAATGGTGGCAGTGATTAACAAATTTAATGGAAACTAACAGCCAAAGTTCACGTATTTGGGTTATTGTTATTTTTCATCAGTACTGTATTTTAGTAAACAACAAAATTTACAATTTTTTTGTTGTCATGGGAAATGGTGTTGAGACAGTCATCTTTGATAGATTATATATACTATCATGTATTAAACTACTTTCATGCATACACTGTTATTTGTCTATCTTACTGTAATTGTTTGTGTTTAGCAAGAGGCAATTTGAAGGCTGTTTATCTTCAGCTCTGATCTGCAGCCTGAAAAGAAACAAAAAGGAGGCCTTCCCATGGCTTTATATCAGCTTAGACAATCGAGTATAAAAGAGAGTAAGTTAACTAAATGATTCAACATGTTTCTCTGCTCCAAAAAGAGCATTTTTAGCTGATGTGACCAGAGAGAAATTGTTCCAATGCTTCTCTTTGCATTCTACTTACCTTATGAAACAAGTTTGCCTCAACATCAGGGAGATGTATTTTCACACAGCAATGCTGTTGACTATGGTTTTGCTAAGGTGCTCCACCTGCAGATGAATGTAGTGGCTGCTATTTTTTTGTTTTAATAACATCTCTATTAACAAATTATTTTTTTGCTGTTGATTGCTTTATGATTTCTCCCATTTCTGAGGAGGATTTTAAGCTTCATCACTTTTCAGATGTTTTATATGACTGTCCCAAAGTAAGAAAATCAACTTTATTGTCCTCATTGTTGTGTACATGTTGTGCTGATTTCAGCTTAATGAAACACCATGTCAGAGCAATGCTTGGACCGCATGCAAGTGTTTCACAACAGCATCCTCCACACAAAGATCAAAATAGAGACTCTTGTTGTTTGCACATTTGAAGATTGTAGAGAAATTA